>JAOQML010000009.1:1325740-1346247 GCA_027568935.1 Erythroxylum urbanii | reverse complement strand
TGGAGAAAGAGGATGTCAACCTCTTTTAAGTTAACTCTTAGCTGTGGAATTTATGTCATTTGGAGAGAAAAGAATGACAAAATTTTTAATAGCAAAATTCAAGAAAAGAGTAGCTTTATACTAAGCACAACATTTTCAATAAGAGAAACCGTCTTGGCCTGCATTGATGTCAGGGTTCTAATGGTGAGTATAGCCAGAAGATGGAGCTTGGAACAGTAAGTACTAGCAAAGGAGAAACTACAACTGGATTCTCTTGCTGAGAAAGAAGTTAACCATGAGTGGAAAATGTAGTGTAACCTGATATTAAGCCAGCATTTTGAGTTCTCAACATATACATATCTCAGGTCCTATTCCAACATTATCAAAAGCAGATGTGGATATTTTCGACCTTATCGTCTTTTCGATGAGACTTTTAGACTATTTATATCACCTTTTGATGCAAATCATCAAGGAACCTATTCCCAAATTCTTGATTTAAATTGCAACTCCTTCAGACACTTCATTTATTAATACAATTTCTTATTAATACAATTTCTTTGAATTTCTAAGGAAAGACTACATCAGTGTAGACATCTTGAATCTTGATAACAACAATAAAGATAAGCTCCAACATTGCTCATAGAGGAAAAATCATTTTCCGCTCAATTAAGGGACTAATATGCAAGACTATCTACATCTTGAAACAGTTCTGATCTTTAAGTGGGAAGGATATCCTTACGTAGAGAAGTATAAGGCATCTTAGTATGTCACATAATAGAACATAAGTAAACAATTTCTCTGGTTCAGAGATAGAAACAAGACTCCTTAAGGCAATATAGGACCTGGACAATAAAACACAAAATCATCTGGCTTTAGTCTCAAGAATGCTGGTTTAAGAATTAAAATGAGTGATTGCCGATTGGCTTAAGATTTCTCCATAAAATAGAATCTTAGCAACCTCAATAAACCAAAGCCTCTGATCCAGGCCACTTACCTAAACCTCCAGAATTTTGGAATATCACAGTGCTAAGTTTGTTGTATAAACCACAAACACGAAGCTATATTGATCTCAAATTACCAGAGGAAAGTACACCAAGCAACAAATAAAGTTCTCCTAAGTAGGTGAATTTGCACGATCATCTGCACTCGAGCTAGCTTGTCGCTTGCTATCACTAGTCTTACGCTTTAAAATTTCCTTAATCTCTGCTTCTTTCCTGTCTACAAAATCAATCAAATCCTTGAAGCTAGTTGAGCGTGGTGAGCGTCTAGACCTTGCTGGTTCAATTTCTTCCACCTCTTCCTCGACGCCACCCTCTGGAACAAACCTACGGTACTGAAACAAGACCTTACAGAAGAACATGGTGAGAGCAATGAAGCATGCGATCCCACAGATGAGGAAAAGTCCCCAGAAGCTCTTCAGGGAAAGTCGGCTATCTTCACCTTGGCCAATTTGCATAGAACATTCAGTATGTGTTAGCCATTTGTTATGGATCTTTTGGAGGTCCCCATTTTCTGATAGTTGAAGGATAGCCGTTGACAAATCAACTGCAAGGGGAGAGTCCCTCTGAAACGCCTGCAACAAGAATTTAATATGTGAGAGCTTCTCAAAAGAATTTCGTCAAACCCTTCATCTTTATTCAAACACCAAAATTCCTCTTTTGCCCGTGTGATGGCTCATCATGAGCAGTAAATTCAGAGAAGAAAAGTATTGCATCTATAATTTTAGCTAAAGGATAACACACAAAATGAGTAAGAAAGTTCTTCAACAATATATAGGTAACTGGACATAAAATGACTGCGTAAGAAATCCCATAGAAGCTAACAGGTGCACATAATAAACATCTAATTGAAGAATATACAAGAGAAATCATGAACTCACTTGGAGGATCAGTAATTGCAATTATAAGTAGTATCTTGTCAATGCTAAGAAAATTACAAAAGTTGTCTAAGTAGTGGAGAAAATGATGGAATTTCAACTACAGAAGTTTGTTGATGAGTTTTAGGAGAGATACTGCTGGTGACCAGTAATAATCAACACAAGAAATAAGATAGTGAGTATCATGGTTAACAATGTACAAAACATCAAACCCACAAACTAATGCAAACATAGAAAGAACAGAAAATGTAGAATGTACTCTTGTTGTGGCTTATACTATTGAATAAAAATTGGTAAACCATAATAGGATCTTTTTGGTTTCCAAAGTGATAAAATAAGATGCAACTAAGAAGAAGTATGAAATCAAATGCCCAGACAAGTTTGCATACTCTGCCCCTTGTTTCCTTGTAACCTAAACTGTAGCTTTTCTTCATTTCCGACATCTGGCATCACTATGATTCAAGGTTATCTTTTAAAGAAAATTCAAATTTTATCTAAAAGTTTCTGAACCACCCTATTTTCTGAAAGAAGCACTACAGCTGTAGTAACAATGAAATGTTTATCAGTCATATAATGGAAAGTTAAAAACTTTTGGTACTCACAAATCCCCATCCACTTTTTGTGAACTCCTGCCCCACAGTCCTGAATTTACAATTTGTGTTTGATAAAAAGAGTTCAATGTAAGGAAGCTCATCAACAATTGCAGCCACCCCTCCACCCTTTGGTCCTCGTTGAAGAGCAACAAAATATTCATCCTGATTTTTCAGTTTTACAAGCCTGGATTCTGCAACGTTGAGCTCATCAATCAGGTATTTCCACGCAAATGATCCATCTTGAATTCCAATTGGTTCATTACTTGAGATCAAACTGTCAATGCCTTCAATTCGAGATGTTAACTGCTGCACTGTGAGAATGGATGTCAAACTAGCAGTATAGCTTGAATTGATGATCAGCACAACAAATAGCCATATGATCAACACCAAACGTCCTAAAGCGCTTACAGTATTCTCCCCTACATAATGCCCAAGCAGCAGATAAAATTAGGAATTTCTGCTTCATAATTTATTTGATCGAGCAAATACAGAATGCAGAAGATCAGGCTTAAATCACGTACTGTGTGAAAAGAACATGGTTGAGAAACTAAACCTGCAAGATGAAAAATACAATCGGTCAGATTATATAACACAGTAGCACAGTTGTTCAAGAAATTATAAAAGCGTTCAAAAGTAACATGTCAAGTAGACATCCTCTATGTACACGGTATTTAACTATTACTAGAACTTAAGCATTACCATGCACCACTGCATATGATCTATATGCAAACATCTTTTGGGCCAACAATAGCATCTTTACATATGCTACAGAAATAGATGCTGAGGATCCATTGCAACTACAGTATTCACCACATTTCCTTTTTATTAGTTTGTCAATCAAGAAGCAAGTGGAGATTTATGGCAACCCATGCAATGCCAAATCATATGGCATATGTGCCCTAAAACAGAATTTGAAGTAGGAACCTTTGTGCGCAGACTAACAACTAAGACTACACAAGATGGCACCTTCTAATAATCAGGGGCAGTACTGACCAGAATATTGTTATTAGCTGTTGTCTTGGTGGACCTCGGAATTCATGATTGATACGGTGCTCAAGAATCCATACTACAGCTCCCACGAAAAGAAAGAAAGCACCAGTAACACACCACATTTGGAAAGTAAATGGCTTAAGGAAGGACCAAGGGCTAGACTTTTGCTCCTTGACAGCAGCAACTACAAAAAGTCCAGATTCCATATAAGGCTGCGTAAAGTCTACAATTTTTGTCCTATTTGTAGTTATTGTAACATCCCCTACGGCTGCATCATAATTCTTCAAGAGGAAGAGAATCAGAGAAAATAGCACAGCATTAGCACCTGAGACAGTCTAACAAAGACCCAGAAGAAATTACAGTTGACATCAACAATAGATACAAGTAAGATACTCACATTTTCTGCAACTGCATTGACAAGATCACTGTACTCTGGATTCCTTTGACCATCTCCATATAAAATATAAGTGTGCGGGACAGGATACGGAAGCAAATTTAATGCTGCTTCAAATACATCAATGCAGTATCCTCTGACACCTGGGGGATTGATGTCTTTAGAAACAAATTCTTGGTAGCTCACTCTGTTGGGCACCGCAATTCTTAGAGGTTTTCCATAGTTTGGAAATACCCATCCTCGAGGAACATTTGACGTTTCACCTGGCCATATAATTGTGTAAAGACGTGGATTGCTTGAAGAAATGTTGGGCAGCTTTGCATATAATGTCTCTGGAGAAACCATTGAAAGGCCAGAGAAATTTGACCAATAACCAACCCTGCGGGTACCCGTTCCCCCAATGTTAAGAATTTCATATGCCGGATGAACTAAATTCTTGTCTGAATCAAACCGAACCTGACCACTTACACCTGTGAAATTCATTCCAGTAAGTATCTGGAGGAACTGCTGGCCTCCATCAAAAACACGCAGTGATTGCAAGTTCAATGAGCTTCCATTTGTGTTAAGCAACTTTGGATCTTTGGAGTAAGATATAGTTCCACCGTCTTTGAAATAAACATCAAGAGCACGAGCAGCTAACCATACTGAATCATAAGCATAAAGAGCATAAGTATTGAACCCAGCGGGTCCAGGACTCTTATATTTTAGGTTGTTCCATCTAGACATGAATTTCTTTTTGAGTTTGGTATATGGGGTGTAATGTCGAAGAGCAACAACCCCTTGTAATAGATTCATTTTGTCAAGATCAGCTGGTTCTATTGAATCTAAAATAGAAGGAAGCCAATCTGTAGCAATCCAAACATAGCCACTGGTCGTCATTTTAAGACTCTTAGCAACAGAAAAGATGGACAGACCAGAATCAGGGTTTACATGTACAACATAAACCCGAGACTCCATCAGATTTACCCCAGCTAACAATTCATTGATTGCACTGTTTGGTGCTCCAGGTGTAAAAGCAGCCTTGTAAGATATCTTTGCACGTTTCTTTGCCAAGGCATCACCCAGTACAGATATCCCACTCCTGCCATAATCATCATCTACAAAAATGGCAATTACCTCTCTCCATCCAAAATATGTGACTAAATCAGCAATTGCATACATCTGAAAATAGTCATTCTGGGTGGTGCGAACGAAATATGGATACTGCAGTGCAGAAAGTGTGGGGTCTGTTGCAGCAAATGACAACAGTGGGACACGAAGTTCATTAACAACGTGGGATATGACATGAGCTATCCCAGAAGATTGGGGGCCAACTGCAGCAACTATGTCATCTTCCATCAGCTGCAGAGCTACATGGCAACTAAGCTTCCATCAAAATCGTTGCTATGTTCTTCTCAGAGTGGTGACAAGAGGAGATTAAGCAGTTTTACTTTAACATTTAAGACAACAACTTGTACACGTGCTGATACACAGATAGGAGTTAATAGACACTCATTTACTTGAAAATTTTGTTCTATTTACTATGATTTTAAATGAAGTCAGATAGGAGTTAGTAGACACTCATTTACTTGAAAATTTTGTTCTATTTACTATGATTTTAAATGAAGTCCTGAATTCCTACTACTTCCAGCTTAAACACAATGCATGACATTTAATTTCTTTAGCGAGTGGCACCAATCTCCTCTAATTCAAGATTCTCTTTGTAGAGAATTAAATTGAAGTTTATGAGACCACAAATTATACCAACACAGTAAAAAACTCTTCCCAAAATTTCTACTGACGGTCAAGACTAGCATAAGCAAATAAAGCTAAAAAATAAGAGCTCAGCTATAATGCTGTCAGAATCACAGTTCATGGATACAACTATCAATCATCTGGAAGTTGAAAAGGAAAGCTCATTACATAAGTGACGCTTCTATACTGAAAGGTAAGAGGAAACTGCAATGCAGACCACAAACAAAGTATCAAAACAGTATGATTGGAAGAGTTAGGTAAAGGCTGAAGCAACACGGAGGATGAAGAAAAAGACACTTCCAAATTGACATATGAAAATTAAGTGTTTCAGTGGCAGTTCGAGTTTTCTACCACCAATGCCTAATAAATGTATGGAAAATCCGAAGCCCTGTGAAGAAGGCGATTCTAGAATATGTTTAAAGGTTTTGAGTCTCACAGAATTACCTTCCATGGTTCCAAGAAACCCACTGCAATTAGTGTCATGGTAAATAACATTCAATTTCGTCCCAGAAAGAATGCTGGAATCAGAATTTACATCTTCAACTGCAGCTGCAATTGCTGGCTTCGCTGCTCTTCCAATAACTGAATCATAAGTAAACAGAGCTCCTATATTCACACTATTTGGCCTAGAAGAAGCAGCACTTGCATTTCCAGCCTTACCCATGACTTCCATGGGCACACAGATACCAAGCATCAATAGCATCAGCATCCTTGGGAAGAGTACTTTAGAGCCACGCCTGCCAATCTTCAAGATACCCATTTCTATCAAAGCCCTCGATCGATTCCACTACCCACACCCCACAACCTAAACACAAAAATAGGAATCAGCAATGATGTTATTACCAAAATGAACACCCACAGTCTGACATCTCTGCACTTAAACAACATGTTTACATAGATTCTCTCTCACTTGTGTACAAGATTGCTTTATCAATAAGTAGTTATCGACGTAAGTAATATACAATAAATAGTTCTACAGATCTTCAAGTAAAACAACAATAATCAACATGGTGTATTCAGGAACTCACTAATATTTTACTCTCCACGAGTGCGACAACTAACCATTAAAATATACAGAACATGTTGAAGAAGAATATTAAAGGACATGAAGGAAGGCATGCAATTATGACTAAGAAAACCAGAAACCAATAGACACTCCGTGGGTGTCGGCGTAGACCTGGACGAGGAATTTGAAGCTGACCCTGAAACCCAATCGGAGTAAAGGAAGTCCATGATAAATAAAACTGAGTACAAAACACAAACCACTAGAGTAAACAAAACATAAATCTTTCACACACCCAAGAAGAAAAGGCGAGTTCCAAAGTTGATGAACAGTTTTGCAAGCTCAAGTAAAGAATGATTCTTTTTTGTTGTTCTTTGTTTTATCTGGCAACGTAGATTCTTTACTAATCTAACCATTCTACATAAAGTAAGTAGTAACGTTTAATAGACTGCGGATGGGACCAAAAGACAGTGTCTTGTTCTGCTAACTGAATCCCTGAGCGATGATAAAGCAGCGGTGATTAACCCTTTGCATGTCTCATATTCAACTGGTTCTTATTCTCGAAAAAGAAATAAAGCAATTGATTGATGATTCAGCTTCATCATGTGGGTCCGTTTCCAAAATGTGTGAAACATGTGGTTCATACATATCCCATACTTCAAGTGTAGTTCCCCCAAGAAATGGGCCCTCGACAGGTTTGTTGATATTCCCAATTCACTCATACCTACCAATTGAATTTATCTGTTCACATAAAATTTTAATTAATTAGTTGCCATAACTCCAATAATCAATTCTTGGTTGCATTGCATTACATTACATTCGGTACAAGTTTCATCTAATATTGTGGCAGGCATGTGAATGGAAGCGTGGGCTCAAAGAAACTGTGGGTCGCAAGCCGTCCGTCTGTGTGTTCGCAACTCTTTTTCCCTTTGCGTTATATATTTTTACCCTTTTTGTCGGTCAGCTTATGGGCTGCTGTAGTGAGTATAGCCTGACAAGAATACTGCATGTGCAGCATTTAATTGCTTCCCTCTCGCTTACCTACCACTTTCAAAAGATAACCACAATAATCAACTGTAACAGCTAACGCTCTTATTTTGCCATTACATAAAATACAAACTAATTTTACCTTTTCGGGTTTTCAAACTAAACGAGAGTGGGAAGGAAGTAGCTTAACTACCCATCGAAACGTATCTAGTTCAGACGAAGTTCCTTTTGAACTTGGAATAATGATGCCTTTTGTCTAACCAGACACCATAATAATGAAACCATGATAACCCACCCTTTTAATAAAACCTTCCCAAGCGGCTATTCCCAAAGTATAGGAGGCCTATCTACCCAAAAGAAAAGAGTAAAGTATTCCCATCTCATCCCATTCCAGTGACACAGGAAGATATATGAATAATATGATAATAATATACGAGTAATATGATAGTAACACAGACCTAACTACACGAGGATAGTGATAGAATATATGATAATACCACAATACCTAGGATAGTGATAGCTAAGATCCCCCACTGAAATGAGAGAAACTATTTACATCTACACCCCGACAGAAACAGTTTTCTAAGAAGTTGGAAGACTCACTTGAACAGTGGTTTTGATTTGAAAATCTCTTTTTGGCCGATATCAGCTCGCTTCAAAATCATTTTGCTTTTAGTATTGAATTAATCGGTCGTTTTCATATAAATTGATGTTTAAGTGGTTGTTAGCTATCCCATTTTCTTCTTGGTTCTTAGATATTTCCTGTGGTTGAGCAGTTTGATTTTCCTGAGTATTCTTATGATGAAGGCATTCTTATCTCCACAGCATGTAACATCACTGCTTGAAGGAGAACCCTAATGGCATCAATTGATAGACATGAACCTTATTGTTTAGTCATTTTACGGATATATAGAGCTCAAATTCAGTGTATTATGCTAAAAGCAGCCAGATTTGATATGTCAAATCACACTAATTAAAGAACTGACTTTACTGCATATGTCATGTCAAATCACATTAATTAAAGAACTGGCTTTACTCTATATTTCGAGCTCTCAGTAGCCAACAAGTATCTCAATACACATGACCAAATCAAAGATATTGATTCATATGTGTAGATACCATGATTAAAATAGCTACAGGTTGGAACAGGAGAAAAATATATCCAGCTTGGAAGTAATTGCTTTTAGATCATAAAGGAAATCCAAAGTTCTTCTGAATCA
Organism: Erythroxylum urbanii; assembly: GCA_027568935.1. Taxonomy (NCBI): domain Eukaryota; kingdom Viridiplantae; phylum Streptophyta; class Magnoliopsida; order Malpighiales; family Erythroxylaceae; genus Erythroxylum; species Erythroxylum urbanii. The sequence continues at coordinate 1,337,471 of JAOQML010000009.1, read as the reverse complement.
ATTAACCTTGCATTGGGCGGGACCTTGCCAGTTCCAAGAGTAAAACATAAATAAGAATCTTAAGAAAATGAAGGTAATGTGACAACCAAAGTTAAGATTTAATATTAAATGTTCATTATCCAAACGCAGCGTCGGAATGCAATATGCTTAACAGATTTCTCAGACTTGGTAATCTTCCAATCTTGGGACTGTTAGTTTATGTCATATCAGTTTGTTGTGTATTTGTGATATAACTAATTAAATTTATTCTTTATCTAATATATATTAGTTTAATTAACTAAAACATAGGATAAATATACTTTATAAATGAAATTATAGTAAGATGCTTATTACATCTTACTTTCATATATTGACTAAGTGCTCTAATTTACATCCAATGATTTCGTTTATCTTCAGTGTACTCCAATTTTATTTTATTTTTAAATCTCAAGAAAAATAATCTTTATTTAATTAGTTAGGTAATATTAGGATAGTGTACTAGTTTTCCAGTACTTCCTTACGGGGATCGATATTTTACTCATTATTTTATTACTACCAAAATATAGGCGTATCTTTCATTAAGTTGTAGGTAATATGTAAAATACTTAAATATACATACAGATGCTTATTAGAAAACAAATTTATTGAACTAAATTAACAAAAGAATTTTATATAGAACATTACTTGTGTGTCTATAGAAATACTCATTATAAAAGTTGATAACTAATCTTTTAAGTTAAGATGTCTAAAGTATCTTATATATGAATTGTTATGTTTTGATACTACTGATCAAATTTGTCCTAATTAAGGGTAACTTGATAGGAAGTTGTTGAATATAACAACAACTATATAGAGACAGTTTCAATGATTAATATATGATTCATCATCTTAAAGTAATTAAAGAAAATATTCCATTATTTTCAATTTGTATTGATTTGGCAAATCATTGGCTAAAGTGAAATGATACTTTAAAGATAATTTTCAAATGTACTCAAATATGGTAAACATTAATTTAATACTCAATATCTAATTAGAATATTATATAGTGAAAGGGAATTATACCAAAAAATTATACACAAAAAGAATAGTCAAAATCAGTTTGATATTCCTGATATTTAGGTGGTTATGATATGTTATTACATGTCAATCTTATTCTATGAATATAAATTATTTAATTAATTAAAGAGTTTAATTTATCTAATCATAAATACATTTTAAACTATAATTAATATGCATTTTAAACTTATTTAGGAGCCTAATGAATCATAAAAAAAAGGATTTAAGAGAGAAAAAAGTGATTTTGTTAAATCAGACTTTTCTTTTTGAAAGTTAAATAAGTATATTTGAATGCAAAATGGATCTTGCCCTGCAATGAAATGTTTGAGATCCCTAAGATCAAATTAAAAAAAACAATTTGATAATTGGTTCTTTTAACTTAACATATGTATCAAACCACCTGTATCTATTACAGAATGTGTTGTTCTAGGTTGAGCTCCATATGTTAAGTACTAAATTGGAGAAGATGGCTGGATAATCAGCAATTCCTTTATCTTCAACCAAATGCTATAGTTGAATTGTTATGGGCCTATTTATTCACTCTGAATCTCCTTCTATTCCTCCCTTTCCATGTTTCATACACAATGGTAGCTAGTGATAACTTGAACGGTAGCTTATCATCTTTAGGGAGTGTAACTAAAGACATTTCAGATATGATACTATTCCATTCCAAGCTTTTACACATATAATTATAAGCCAACTGAATTTTCTCTAGTAATCTCGGGTGTAGTTGCATTGAAAGAACAAAAGAGCCCTAAATTCTCCGTCTCGATTACACAAACAACATCGTTTGTTTAGCTCCTAACTGGCATTCAATCTATCCAAGGTCGTCAACTTGTTGAGCATAGTGAGCAACAAGATGAATGCCATTTTTTGTATGTGACTTTTGTACCAAATGATTCCGAACCAATGTACTTTAATACCCTGCTATATGCATATTTGGTAAGATTTCTTCTTCGGACAATCTTGTCTTATGATTAGTCCTTTAGTTTATTACTTCGAAGAGCTTCTTTGAGTTGATCAAAGCCTCTAAGCTAATGTGCCACTCCTCACCTTTAGTCAGTTCCTCCACCTTAGCTTCTTGTTTCGACATATACCTTAGGTGATAGATCCTGGGAATTCGGTGCAAAGGACCTTTCTTGCTTTAGATGTCAAACCCTAAGCTAGATGTCAACATTTTTCATGTCACCAGTAGTTGGTAATAATGATTTTTGGACTATTAACTTTAAATATAAGATGTATGCATGTTTTTAAAGTTCAAGTTGTGTGTATGTTTTTAGAATTTAAGATGTGCTTTTGTGTTTTTTTTAAGTTATAAAATACACATTTTTTGATAGTAGTTGTGTAACACCCACTATAGGGAACCTACAACCACCTACACACATTACACCCAAATTCCTATTCATTGATTCATGACATACAATTCTGTTCATTTATAGAGATTGTTATCACTCATTTGTCTATTCAATGTTGTATATATACATATTACAGAATTTCATATCCCTTAACGTTATCATTTAAAAGTAGTATTACATCATTATATTTATATGGTAATCCAAAAGAGATATTACACATAACTTAAATTCTTACTTACAAATTGTTAAGAAACTACAATTTCCTTTATTACATATACAATCATTCTTTAATCAAAAGACACATCTAAAGGTACTTTTACTTCTAACAATTAGCCTTAGTCCTTACAGATTATCCTTATGCCTTACTCCTATTACTTAGACCTACACGAATTAACACCTGTGCTAAGCTTGAAAGCTTAGTGGGGAAACACTTAGGTTGGATGCCACTCACAGCAATCATTTGCCAAGCACAGACACATTTATGAATATCATAAACTTATGTAAATAATGATGGCATAATTAAGCAAAGTATATAATGCAAATATGCTTCAACTGTATGCGATCAATTTATATTTATAAGCCAAATATTGATTTCTAAAGCTCATAAATACAAATTATTCATGTTATCATGTTGGATCTCTTATTTGTAACTATTTAATTTCCTTTTCGTATTAGGCCTGCACATTCCTATGGGTGTGGATAACATGAGCTATGGATATCCAAAGATATCAAACTGTGGATACCTAAAGGCATCGGACTATAGATACCCGAAGTTATCAAATTGTGGATACTTGAAGGTATCAAACTGTGGATACCCGAAGATACCTGAAGGTATCGAACTGTAGAGACACTATCATCTCGAAATGAAGACACCAGTTGTGTCAAATTGTAGTAGCTGCGCTGTAACCCTATAGGCATGCATATCTATCCATCACCAAGACAATGAAGTAGACACTGTAACATTTCCTTTAATCATTTGCCAATTTCATAATTGGTATATTAACAAATCACATTATATTCATTTGAAAACATAAAATATGTTTTTAAGTTCATACATGCAAGTCATAACTTATCATCATTAGGATAGTATTCAAATCACAAGTAATCGTATGATTTATTTTGTATATGTTTTGTTCAATTGCTTTTCTCGAGGTATATTCATATAATTCTAGTATAAAAATTCCTTTACTTCATTTAAATATAAAACATATTAAATTGTTCTTAATTATCTTCATAAGATTGGTATGTGAACTTGTATAGTCATACTAGACATATATAAGCAATAAATATTCATACAAATCATCTATGTACATGTAAATTTTCTTTAGCATGCATTATGCTCAATCTTAAATTCCAATGTTTAATCACTCAATTCACATATGGTAAGTCATATTTCATTTATTTCTAGGTGGATGAAAAGTTTCGTAAACATTTAAAAATGTTCCGATATGATTCGATAAAAAAACATAAGCTTAAAATCAAAATAGTGCAACTTGGGCTAAGCCTACGGTGGGTCTAAAAATAGGCAAACAAATCAGTCCAAAAACAAATTACATGATGGTCTCCACTTGTTCTGTAATTTTCACATAGAAAAAATTCTTTAAGGTCTTCTAAAAATTTGTCTTCCTATATCTCTAGTTTCTAAAACACCAAAATCAGACCATTTGGACTTCTAAACCATGAGATATGCACCAAACATCACAAACTACTCCAATACAGGGGCAATATCAGGTCATCATTTTCATCTCAATTTACAATGTCATAAAACCAAAATTAAGTCTAAGTATCTTTTAGAGTATTTTATTTCTATGTCTTAAGTTTCATCTCTAATTGGAATCATTCAATTTGGATGTCTATAGGCCGAGTTATGGCCAAAACAATGGTGTTAGTTCAAGCGAACTGGGAACCTAAGACAAAATTTCATTAAACGTTACTCTCTCTTGTTATATTCAACCAAAACGATTGGCTGTAGGGCATAAACCAACACATATGACCCTTTTATTATACTTGTGTCACTCCCTTTTTCTCCTAGCTTATGATCTATATACATTGTCTAGGTTTTGATGATCTTAAACTCTTCTTTCTTTTCTTCTTTGCAGCATCGTTAAATTGATAATTCTAATATAAAATTGAAAAAACTTAGGATTGCAAAAAAATTTTAAGAAATTCCCTAATTTAAAATTTTTCTAGCTCAATTGTCCATTTTTCTAATGCCCTAAGACATCTATTTTGTGAAGAATTGCCTTAATGGTAAGTCCTTCTGTATCTTAATTATATGAGTTTGAAAATATGGTCAAATTTTTTGAACTAATATATGTAGTCCATATGCTACCTTTTCAAGTTGTATCTCTATTTTACCCTTTGCCAAATTTTGTTAACATAGTAAACAAGTTTTTAATGTGATTTTACTCCTTAATTAACATAGAGATAATTTCATAGTTTGGGACTTCCATATATAATTAAAGCTCCTCTCCTAGGATTGATGTACATAAATGTAATGGGCTCCTCATGTATTCCTTAAGTTGTTCGAAGGTCTGGATAAAAATGTGATAACTCGCAGTACGACCTGTTAGCCTTTATACTTTTTAAAAAGATTTGGGTAATCCTATCTTTATTATAGCTTGGATCTTAATTTCAATTCCCCTTTGCATCATGATTTTTTCAATCATAATAAAGATCATTAGGCAAGTGCCCCTATTATTCTTATAGTATAACTTAGTGAATACGAAAGTTGATTTCATGAGGATTACAAGTACTAATACTATCTTTCTATTTTCTAATCTAAACAAAATGAATGTTTATCTTAAAAATGATAAAATAAATAAATTTACAAATATGAAATAAGAAGCTAAAACAATAAGCAAGAATAAAGCAATAAGTTGATAATTAAGATCTAGATGTCAAACTCTCTTATAACCTTTCAAGTAGTCCTTAATGACATTCAAAAGGGAGGTGAATTAGGTATTATAAATTTCAAACTAAAAATTACTTAGTTTATTAGTGATATAATTTTGTAAAAGATTAAAATATTAAATGATATAATAAATTTCTCTTAAGCAATAAAGTAAAATGAGTAAGTGAAGAGAAAAGCATACCAATTTATAGTGGTTTTACAAATAACCCTTACTTATGTCCACTCCTAAAACTCGTCTAATATTTCCACTATAAGTATTCTTTCAAGGCGAAGAATAACCTTTGTACAATCTTTACTTTACAAAGAGGATCCCTTTACAATCTTCTTTCATGGTGAAAAGGAACTTCAATGCCACCCTATTTAATTTTAAATTATTGAATATCCCTCTAGTTATCTTTTCATTCTAGAGGAACACCTCCAAATGCAATAGACAAAAATCTCAATGGAGGCTTACAAATTAAACTATTTTACTTCCTCACTTTGATAATTCTAAAAGGCTTGTTCACATAAATATGGTGTAATAATGCTCAAATCCTTAATAACACCTGGAAATTTGTGTATAAGACACATAAATGTTGTTGATAAATGAATCAATGAGAAAATATATATTTATAAGGTTTTAGGATGCCTCTTAGCCATTAGAGTCAAAAACTAGCAATTATAATGGGAAATTATAAAGCACTGGTCGACTAGTGTTTTACAATTGAATGATTAGTGTGTATTGAATGCTCAGATTCACTAGTTGTTGAGTTATTCTTAACCATTAGGACATATTTGTTGACCAATGAGTCTCCCAGAGGGACATCGATCAACCATACCACTTTATTGGTCGAACAATGTGTCAATAAACAACTTTGTTATAAGTGTGACCTACATTGTTCAATCACTAACCTATATTAATCAACTAACCCCTTGTCCCTAAAAAAAAACAAGATTTAAACAACTTCCAGATGCTCAAACTTGATTTTTAATGCAGTTGTAGTTCTTTAAAAATTTTATAAAATGTATCCTAAATAGTGTTTGAAAGATTAAGAGACTTTTCTTTAAATAAAATATTTTATAGTATTTGATGAATGAAAATACCATATAACAAAGTAAGGTGAAATGTTGATACATGGTGAGCCTTTAAGATTATCAAAGTGACTGAATGAGAATACAATTAATATTATAAAATAAGGAATGACCTTAATGTATCTTGATCTTCTTTTACTCTTAACTTAATCTTCAGTTTAAAAGTTCCAATTTTAACGTTTCTTTATCATTTGCATTAACTATCTTCTTGAGTTATGACTATATTTTATTGTTATATTTATTTTCATAAAAATAGGATATATTTTTTTATCATCAAAATATCAATTTAAACCTCCCTTAGTTCAACAATTTCCTCCCTTTTGACAATGTTAAAACATTTGTAATATTGAAGAGCAATAACAAAATTAAGTATACAAGTATTCATATTAAGACAATGATTAGTTCCTCCTTAATTTATATATAAATCATAACTTACTTTTAAGATCAAATTAGATATTCAATATCAAATGTAAAATAAATATCCACACATGTATATAAATTAACTTAACCATAATATAAATTTACTCGATTGTAAAATATCACATAAAGTACAAGAAATACTAAAATCAACCCCTTAAATATCATCACTTCCCCTAAACGTAATACCACTAATCTTTATCCCCTTTTTAAAATTATGAAAAAGAACTCAATTATCTAAGAAAAATAAAGAGTCATAAATTATATTAGGTTAGAGAATTCCAATATTTCAATAGTCAATCATATATGAACTCAAATGTGATTAAAGTACTAGCAGTTAAGTACAATTGGTTAAAAATTAAAAATTTGATGAAAACCTTAATTGCATTTATAAGCTATCAATTTAAGAAGAGTATAAAGAATTTAAAAATTCACTATTTTGGTATTGTGCCAAAACTAAAAAATTTTATTTAGATAATAAATTAGCAAGTTTTCATAAGATTAGATGTTGGAATTATAAAAAGGTATACTTAATTGAAATATCCAACCATTAGTTTTGTAAAAGTGTATAATTTTGAAAGCCCTAAACTTTCAAAAATAATGACAGAATAAAAAACTCAAACTTGAAACTCTATAATGAAAAATATGATGCAATTACACTTGATTCTTAAATAGCTTTGAATGAATCACGTAATCTATATAAACAATTTAAAAACAAAAACAATATAAAATAATCCTAAAGTTTAGGTTTTATCCAAGAAAAATGTGAATATTAATGATCTTTATTATGAAAGGGAAAGAAAAAAATTGAAGATGGTGTATCTAGTTACACTTAGGGATGGTGTTTTTCAAAGAAAAAGTAAGTTATCTAGGATTTTGGGAGACATAAAGAAGAAAAATGGAAAAATAGAAGAAAGAAAAAGAAAGAGGGTTTAAATCATGTATATTGATCTATCATTTATGAACATTGGTTAACCGGTTAAAGATTATGGTCGACCATTCTTATCAACCGAATAGGCTATGAACTCACTCTAACTTTATTTTCTTCCTTAAAAGAGACATTAGTGGACTAGTGCTTTGAATTAGTCAATCATTGGGGTATTGTGGTCGACCATTCATTAAACAAATCTTTTTATACACTGATTGGAATGAAAAAATTTTTACTGAGAGACAATGTTTGACCAATATGAGTAAGCAGTTAAACACAACTTCGGTCAAATGATGAAAAAAGTAATTATATATGAGATTTTGGTGATTTTTAGGAACACTAATCAACTATGCTATGATATTGGTCAATCACTATGACCTAAGGACATGCAAATCAAATCCAAAACTTAACTTGAAATATTAAAGCAATTAATAATTCATCTTAATATCAATCAAAGACAATCATAAGCATTAAAAGAGACCTTAATAAGATATATTCATTCTTAATTATCTCTTAATAGTCCTATTCATTAGTTTAGTAAAACTATTGCCCAATTGGTTTATTGTATTAATAAATTTTAATTTAATATCCCTATTTGCATATAATCTCTAAGTCTAAGTGCTAACTTTAGACTATAATCCTAAAAAATTTGTTTAATCCCCTATTCATAGTACAAACCCAAACAAAAGCAATTATATTCAAATTAAAAAATAAAGGAAGATGTTTCAAATTTATAAAACAAGAACTAATAATTAGCCCTGTTAAACATTAATTATGATAAGATTCAAATGATGATTCTTTTTGAATTTTCATTTTATTAGAAGCTTCTTATCCTTCATAACTTCCTCACTTAGTTTAATAATTTTCTCTTGAGGAGTGTATTGACGATTATTCTTTTTTTTATTTTTAACATCTATGTCACCATATTGAAGAAATTTTCTCAGATACAAGAAGGTTAGATGCCTCAAGATAGAAAGCACTCTAGGAAACATAATACTAAATTCAAACTACCATCTTTACTACATGCCATTTGTTCTTATTTTTATTAGAGCCCTACAAAATAAGATAATCAATATGTTTAAGCACTTAAATGGGTTTCAATCCTTAATCGTTATTCTCCTTCTTCTTTTTAACGCACACCTTCAAGGATTTGCTTATCATTATTTGTTTGAGAAAACAAAATCTATTAACATGTCCGCACTTACCACAAAAATGACATACCATGTTATATGAGTAATGACGATGCATAAATGCATTACTTGAACCTCTTTGTGTGTATACATAATAAGGGATCGTCCATTGGATAATAAAAGTGTTGAATATTCTCCTAAGTAGAGAAATGAGCTCCTAGGGGTGTGAGTGAATTTGTATTTTATTATAGAAGTTATGCCTAATCTTCCCTTGAGAGTACTGAATTATAGGCCTAGATTATAAGCTATACATAATAATATGAGTTTACTCTTAGGGTGAGTCCTAGTGGATATGGCATGTGTATATGTTTTATTTGTATGCATAGATGCGGATGTTCCATGATCATTTTTCATTTTAAGCAATGTTTCTTCATTATACAAATGCTTTCCTTTGAAAGTAGTTTTAATGTTAGAAACAATCATGTAGCTTTATCCAATTCTATGCCCATTATTTGAATTCTTTTGAGCTCCTAAAATTTTTTCAATTTTTTCACTTCCTTTTGCAAACTTTGATAATGAGTCCTTGAGGTCATCAACCTTTTTTTAATGCTTCATTCTTATGCGTTAATGCATCTAATTCTTGATTAACAATAATGGCCATACTCTTAGATGATTTGATACTATGAATTCACTCTTTATCTTTTTGTTTCACTCATGCATTCATCTAAACCTCTTTGAGCCTCTTTGAGTTTGGAAGATACCTTTTTTTTAATGCTTTATTTTTATGCTTTAATGCTTTATTTTTATGCTTTAATGCATCTAAGTCTTGATTAACAATAATGGCCATACTCTTAGATGCTTTATACTGTGAATGCACTCTTTATCTTTTGTTTCACTCATGCATTCATCTAAACCTTTTTTAGCCTCTTTGATTTTGGAAGATAGCCTTTTCTTTTTCATGCTCATAATTTTAAGACTCTCAACTAGTTCATTATATGTCAAATTAATACCACTATCATTATCATAAAATTCAAAGTTAGAGAGTATCTCATCATCATCTTTGGCTATAAAGCACATATAAGTTACATCTCCTTCCAAATTCTCACTTTTGGAATCACTTGTATCATCCTAAATGAAGGCCTTAAGTTCCTTTTTTGTCCCTTTGCCCTCTTCTCCTTCTTGTCGGTTTTTTATTTTTTGTTTTCTTTAAAGAGAGGGTATTGAGACTTTATGTATCTGGGCTTACTACGTTTAAAGATAATAATATTTTATATTTAAATTTTAAATATAACTAACCACTTCTCAAATCTTTTATTTTTGAGGATTTCTTCTTTATCAAGGTCTTGAATTTTATAATGATTAAAGCAATATCTTCTTCGTTGTTTTCACTAATTGATGTATATTCCTCTTCACTTGATTCTTCTTATGAGGCATTAAATGCTAAGTTCTTTTTTCTTCAAAAGCACCATTTTTTCTTGCATTTCTTAAAGTCTCATTTCATTGAAAAGGGAGATCTAATAAGGTCCTCTAATTGCAGTATTGTTATAAATCCTATTGATAATAATTTCAACATTTCCATTTTTATGGCCTGCTAACTTTCTAATATAATGTTCCCGTTCTTTCACACAATAGGTATGAATAATGGATATATGTAGAACTTGTGAGTAATGGCTTCTTTACTAATCCCTGATATGTCATATGAGATCTATTGAAACACATCTACATATTATTTAAGAAACTCTTTTAATTTTTCCTTAAGTTATAAGCCCATCATAGCTTTTATACCCAAACATTTTCATCCATAAAAAGTACCATTTGGTATAAGTTCAACTCTTTCTTTGAGATCTCTCTTACTTCCTTGGTTGGATCTTTAACATTTAGGGATGGCAATGGGCTGGGCCGAGTCAGGCCTGGGCGAGCCCAACTTATGTAATCTCGGACTCAACATTTCATTTTTTTAAAATTTCAAAACGACGTTATTTTGTCCATGTCTGTAGGACCCAAGGCCTAGCCTCTGGACCGAACATCTTAAACATTCCTTTCCTAAATGATATTATTTTCTTTAATGGAGGTGAAATAGTATTCATTTTCCATTCTTTGAACTTCTTATGCTTGATTTGAGATTGAGAACTTTATTAAAAGCTAGTATAGAGAAATGAACACAAAGTTTGCCTTTCAATGATAACATTTTAGGTTAAAGGTCCTCCTGTCACCTGAAAATATGTCATATATATTATCTATTATTAAGAGCACGATTTAACATTTAGTATAAATTTGATATGCTTGAAAGCCTAATACGGGCTTGCAACAATTTTTAGTTAATCCCATGTCTTTGAAGATGTCAAAAGATATTTACTACTCTGCTTATATTAACTAGTATTCTTTTCACTAAAGAATTTACTATAGATAATGTCATAACTACAGGATCCCCATAGGGATGCATCAAGTTTCACCATTCATTATCTTGGAAGGTTATTTAGGCTTTTTTACTCCTTTACTCAAGTCCTTCATTTTGCTATTGCTTGTTCTATTATTGCCTTTAGGTTTATTTATTTTTTCTTTTATATCCATACATTTGAAGTAAATCACACGTTAGTAAAGACTTTACGTTCAAGAAACTAGATACACAAGAAAGGGGGGGTTGAATGGTGTATCTTCTTTTTGAATATAAAATCTCGAAAAGAACTTCTCTTTCTTATTAGAAGATTATCATAACTTATTACGTAGTGAAATCCTAAATTACTTCTCTATGAGTTTTAACAACAAAGTAAACTAAAGTAAAGAGTAGAGAATAGACAATGTGATTTTATACTGGTTCACCCCAAACCGTGGGCTACGTCCAGTCCTCAGAGTTCGTCTGATTGTTCCACTATTCTTTAAA
>JAOQML010000009.1:1300556-1313027 GCA_027568935.1 Erythroxylum urbanii | reverse complement strand
AAGTAATTTGCGATTTAACTAATTAATAATTTTCATATAAACCTTGTGATATTTTTAACAAGAAAGAGAAGTTCTTTTCAAGATTTTATATTCAAAAAGGAGGATACACCATTCAACCCCCTCCCCCTTCTTGTGTATCTAGTTTCTTGAACGTAAAGTCTATATTAACGTGTGATTTACTTCAAAGTGGGCCAAGCTTGCAATCCTCTTCCAAGTGATCTGAAATTTTGATGTTTTTGGTCCACTGCACTAGCCTATCTATAAATTCTGAAGCGATGCTTTCCTGACAATGAAAGTTGATCGTAATTCTAAGTTTTCAAACCAAATACTACTTTCATAGTAGTTAGATGTGTTGTAGTATAGAACTCATAGAAGTGCCTAACTTTTACTTAGGTTTCTTTTTGATGTTTTTGGTCCACTGCACCAGCCTATCTATAAATTCTGATGCGATGCTTTCTCGACAATGAAAGTTGATCTTAATTCTAAGTTTTCAAATTAAATAATACTTTCATAGTACTTAGATGCGTTGCAATATAGAACGCATAGCAGTGCCTAACTTTTACTTGGGTTTCTTTTCTTTCATCTAAATCCTATAATATGCATTCGACAATCATCTACTACTATTGCTATTTGAAACATTTCAGAAAAAATATTATGTTTCCAGAAGGAAAAACATTAACTTTAAGTGTAAGCATTTCAAAACAAACAATTCAAAATCCAGCATTTGAAGTTTCAAGTTTCAACAGAAACAAGGCATAATCACTTGCTACCTCATCATGTAGCGATCACAGCATATGTGCTAAAAAATAAACATCCTCAACATGTCATCTTATTGTTCATTTTCCAATAGAAAATGTCCATCTTCCAACCAATTTACTGATGTAAAAGTAAAATAAAGCTCCACAGAGATAAAAATTTATAATAATAGCTATGAAGTTGAATGTTCTTCAGTCAGTTTAAAGTCACTAAAGTGTATGTCAGCTACCAAGGCAATGTTGTTATTCAATTAGATATATTAGCATAAGCAACAATGGTAAACAAATAATATGCTTGCATCCTTAAAGCAACACAATTTCAAAGAAGCATTAAATGAAAACTTTCATTTAATTTTATCCCTCGGCAAGTACAAGATTAACAAAAAATGCATTACTGGAATAGGAAACATAAAAGACCTACAGATTTAAGGAAACTACCTTGTCAAAACGGCAACCCTCAAGCACTATAAGTGTATAATTTGCAAGCCCTTCTATAATCAATTTGCTTGAATGCAGTCATGAGAACACAAAGAATCAGTTGCAGCTTTACGTCTTGCCCAATCTGTACTCCCAAGACATTCATAAATACTTTGAATCTCGAACTCATAATGGTCAAATCACAAAAGAATAACTATTACTATTATTACTACCCAATTTTAATTGACTCAGGCACTAACACCTCAATTTAAGTGGAAATGGAAATTCCAAAAGTTATATGAAGTAGATACATACGATAATATAACTTTCCTTATGAGAAACTTGCGGTAACTAGTTTTTGGTCAATACCCTAAGACTGCAAATAGAAATGGGAAGACATCGAGCAAGGGTCAAGGAGATGAACATCGAAAACCAAAAACGGTTTTGAATTAGAAAACAAAAAAAACAAAAGTTGAACATTGAAAATACAAGAGAAGACTATTTAAATTAGAACGAAGGAGTAGAAGATCGTGAAGAGAGAAGACTGTTTAAAGAAAAATAGAGAAAAATCCTTACCCCAAAACTCCATTTCTGAGTGAGTGTATGTTGGCTCATTATCGACGCCCTCTTAGGTACGTGAGTATTCTTTTTCAACGACACAATCGTGATCAGAACGAATGAGTAGAAGATCAAACGCTAGTAGAAGATTGTGATCAGAATGAAGGTTCGTAAATAGAGAGGCATTCAAAGGAAAAAAGAGAGAAAAATCTACCCCCAAAATATTCTGAGTTAATTGTCGCTGTCTGTGGGTATTATTTAGGGGTTACATTCGTCATTTTTTATCAGCTGAAGCCAAACGCCGGTTTTAGTTAGCTTTTTAAAAATCAGCTGATTGGGTTCAATCAGCTAACCCAATCAGTTGATTACCAAACACAATACACAACTGTTTAATATAGTCAACTAGCTAAAAACGGTCAAATAGTTAATTTTTAGCTGATAAGTCATTCACCAAACGGGGCCTTATTTAGCTTTTTAAAAATCAGCTGATTGAGTTCAATCAACCAACCCAATCAGCTGATTACCAAACACAATATACAATTGTTTAATGTAGTCAGCCAGCTAAAAATGGTTAAACAACTAATTTTTTGCTGATAAGCCATTCACCAAACAGGGCCTAAGTCTTTTTGCCCTTATAAAATAGCAAATTTAAGTGTTTTTGAATTTATATGGTCTCTCACTTATCTGTGTAAGTAATCGTGTATATCCCAAAAATCCTAAAATTTACTATAAAAGGACCTGAGTGAAGGCGATTTAAGGAAAGCTAACTTTTGTAGTAGATTTGATATGTAAGACACCTAAAGAGGCGACGATTATGCTAAGGATTGTGAAAAACACAAAGAATGCATCAAGAGATCCAGTAGATCATAACATCGAACCTCAAACTTACAAGAAGATTCAATTAAAAAAAGGGAGATTTAGAATTATGATTCCTTTGTTTTCTATTAGTTTTTCTTCCTATTTATTTTTTGTTTAGTTCTCTTTGATTAGTAACTAAATGTGATTAGTGTCTAGGTGCGATGAACCCTAGTTTGGGATAACAATATGTTTTAATCTTTTATTTAAAGCAATTATATTGATTGATTATTGTGATTCGATTATGTGTTTTACTCTTGTTCTAATATATCTACAATATTAGTATATGATTTGATTTCATATGATTGAGACTGAAAAGTCATTTTGTATGCATAGATCTAACATAATTGAAATGAGTTGCATGCAAACCTAGAGGAAGGTCATCATAAATCCTCTAGATTAAAGTCAAGCCTAATAGTGGAATTCATAAATCAATAAACCAATCTTATGGGTTTTAACTAGAAAGATTTCTATTAATCAACTAATGAATTAGTTGTTAACAGTCTCGAGAGAGTTATTAACATAAGATAGGAATTTTCACTGCACAATAAAAATTTAATAATATTTAAAGAATCTTAAGGGATTCATAACTTAGACATTACTATTTGATATTGATTTCTTCGTATTTTACTTGTCTTGAGTTCATAATTGTTTACTCTTAATTTAGTTTATTTGTTTAGTTTTAATTTTTAATTCAAAAACAAAATTAGATTCTTATGTTAGATAATAGAAAAAGGGTAATTCGTAGTATTTACAGTTTTCGTAGGATGTAATTGTCCTTGTTAGTGCTAGCTATAACTACGTCATGTACTTGTGGTAATTTAATTATTAATATAGAAATATTCAATCAGTTGTCAAGTGTTTATTAATCATATGAAACTCAATCTACATGTATAATATTTTCATTCTTCAATATGTTGGATTCTCAATATTGTCATTTTTTACAAATGATATCATCTCAATGTATTTTTAATATTTATTAATTGGTAAGCCAAAAGAATGGCTATAAAAGGTTGGTTAGAATTGGCATATATCCATTATGTAGGCAAAGGTCATTGCCTTTACCATTCTTTTTAATCTTTTTGGAATTTTTCAATCAAATATTTACATTTTGGAAGTGAACTTGGTGAGAACTAGATTGATTTGAGCACCATTATTAAATCTTAATCATAATAAAAAAAGAAAGTCAAGAGAGATTTTTGTATTTGAATTTTTTCAAAAGCATAACAAAAAGAGATTAAAAGGTACCGTGTTTATATACATGCACTTTATTATTTTATGAACAATAAAAATTAGAATCATTATTTTATTTCTTAGTAGTAAAAATAATTGTACTTGTTATTTTGCTGTATTAGTAATTATGATAGGACATATTGAGTTTCAATCAATTCCAAAAGTTTAAATTATCTACCTAAACACAAACACAAATTTTTATTGTAATAAAAATATTGAATAAAATATTTTTAAGATAAAAATCAAAAGAAATTTACCGATCTCAGTACAACATATCTGTGTATTAATAATTAATAAATATCACAATTTTATATTTTAGTCTGACTAGTATACCAATAATTAGATTTGAAATTTCCTTTAAATCTATAAAGGGAACATCAAAATTTACTATCTCATATTTCCAAAAAAAATATTGCCTCCCGCAAAGAATAAATATCACAGCACCATAGTTTAGCTAGACTGGTATACCAATAATTAAATTTGAAGTTTCAAAGTTTACTTTCTTTTATTTAAAAAAAAAACAGTATCTCCAACAATAACTCCTTCAAAAATTTCAAGATAAAATTTGATGTTTTCTTTATAATAAAGGAATGGTGATAATTGAAATTTGTAAGTTCATATGATTGTATAGTTCAAGTTGAAATAACTTGACACATTATAATAAATTCAACTACAATAAATTTATAATAACTAAAAATAACAATCCAATAAAGATAAGTAAAAGTGATCTATGAAAATTTATATATTATAATTATGATTGATATACACTTTTCGATCATAAAATGTCCAAATTTATAGTTAATAATTATTTTCTAGTATATGTTGTAGATTTTTTATAATTTTAATTATTGTAAAAACATTTTTATTATTCTAAATCATTTTAGAGTATTTTATGGTATAAAATATATTTTAAATTGTTCGTTAAATTATTTTTTATGTTATTGTGTATTGTGTTTGTATATCAATGCCATAACCCAATCATACTAAAATACTGTCAAAGCCTAACCCAATCATATTAAAATGGAATCAAATCCTAACCCATCATAGTAAAATGTAATCTGATGCTAACCTAATTGCCTCGTATAAATAAATAAAAAAAACAAAGGTTACCAATTTACAACATTTTACTGTTCGTTTGATGTACATTAGAATAATTTCTTTAGCATTCTTTTGTCATATTTGTCGTTGGAAGAATACCGGCAAAAACTGGCCAACAATTTATTATATCTGAATCTAATAAAGATGAGGATGCCAATCAGTTACAGAGTTAAAGTATTAGAATTTGGCACATTGAATTACAAAATTTCATGTTCCAAGATACCAACCAGATCCAGCATCTGGTCAAATAAAGAAGCATATGACGAATTTGCAGCCGCAAAACGTTCTCATGCATTATGGACTCTGTTGCATGACTTGAGCAATATATGACTACAAATAGTTGCTTTCTAGATAAACAACAAACCAATTCCAAACGTCAAAAGATTTGCATGTGTCCCCATGGGAGGGACCTTCCTGTTATTCAAAACTTTATTCCCTTCTCACATTTAGACAATTGAAACATCTCACTGAGTGAAAAGTAACGGTCGTCCTACTGCTGCCTCAGATTGCGGATAACGTATGGAAGAATACCTCCGTGATTGAAATATTCTAATTCCACCTGAAACGATAAAAATATATAGATGAGCAAGAGCTTAATACTAAACCATGCATTTCCTATCAGTAGGCAAAAATTCAGGTCAAGGCCATCGTATGCAAGCATTCAATAAATTAATGGGATATCAGCCGGAACAAAAATGAGGCATTAAAGAAGAAATAACTTAAACCACCCTTTACTACAGAAGAAACTTCCCCATCATCCACGGCGGCTTCAGAGAGGTACCAAGTTTTAAAAAAACACAGGTATAACTTCCTCTAAAGGACAAGTCTCTACATCTCAATCAACAAACACCACATTATGCTCCACGGAAAAATGCTCAGGACAAGGTACCACCACATTATGCTCCAAGGACAAAAGTTCAGGACAAGGTTTGGTAGCCAATATTTGAAACTGGCTAAGATTTCAGCTGATGCTTAACAACCATATCATAAAATTTACCCACTCCAGAAAAACTTGAGGATTATAAATTTATTTTGAACTAGCTTCCTTAATTTCCAAATGACATGTTAGAACCCTAATCTCAATATAAGAAAGACACGTCATAGAATCAGAGAGTGGACAACAAGTACCTCGGTATCAAACCGCACAGTACAAGTGAAGGACTTTCCAGTGTCAGTTGTGACAGTCACATCCTGACCGGGCCTTATCTCACTGACATTACTTGGGAGATCAATAGTGTACCGCTCATGGCCAGTCAATCCTAGTGTGTCCGCATCCTGACCAGGCTTGAAACAAAGTGGAATAATTCCCATTCCAACTAAATTACTGCGATGAATTCTCTCAAAACTTTTGGCAATCACTGCTTTGACTCCCTGCAATAGATCAAGTTAAAGTCAAAAGACCTCATAAACAAAAAGGTGAAATCCTCAAAGAAGTTTAATGAGAAAGCTTACCAGCAGCATTGGACCCTTAGCAGCCCAATCTCTGGAGCTTCCGCTTCCATACTCAGCTCCAGCCAAAACTATGGTATCATATCCAGCAATCTTGTATTTCTAAGATAGTATATTGGCCAACAATCAGTCGGAAGGAGTATTTAATCTTGAACAAGTATTTATACTGCCTTTAAGTTGGTATATCTGGTATTCATATATCATAGTCTGGCATTTGATACATAATTCAACTACAAAATGACTGACATCCAATGACACGAGTTTACAAAATAATTTGAATTATATGCACTGAAAAGCATTTCCCCAAATGCACAAATAGAAGTACTTCGATAGAATGGTACCACACCTTTACCCACTATAACATAGTTCCTTAAGGTTTTAGTTGACATTTTTAGGCATTAATGTTTGACTAATAAAAGGAGTAGGCCTTGATAATGTTTCAGAGGAAATGAAGAAGGATGAAGAATTCTGTACATATTTAAACCAAACACTTACCATTGCAGCATCATAGACGGAGAGTTTCTCTCCTGTAGGAATGTGAATTGTCTTCGGGCCAACTTCCCCATTCAAAAGTTTGTTTACAAGTCGAATATTAGCAAAGGTACCCCTGGCCATTATTTCATCATTCCCACGACGACTTCCATAAGAGTTGAAGTCTTTGCGATCTACCCCTCTTTCAAGGAGGAGCCTTGCAGCTGGGCTGTCCTTGTGGATACTTCCAGCAGGTGAGATGTGATCGGTTGTGATGCTATCACCAAAGTTGAGTAAACAGTATGCATCCTTTACTCCATGGGCCCCAGGAGGTTCCAAAGTCATTCCCTTGAAGTATGGAGGCTCATGAATGTAGGTTGAACTAGGGTCCCATGAGTAAGAGGATGTAGCTGGCACTGTCAACTGATTCCACATGGGATTGCCCTTTGTGATAGTCTCATAAGTACTTTTGAACATGTCAGGCAATACACTTGATTGAACAACCTGGACAGGTTAAAACCCTGAGTAAGTGCTATTCATGCCAAGGAACAAAAATTAGACCACAAAGTTACATATTGAGCTTTCAAATGTGATATCAGTTTTATCAAATGAAAACCTCTGCTATTTCTTCTGTTGATGGCCAGATATCCTTGAAGTAGACATTTTTACCATCTTTCCCCACTCCAATTGGCTCCTTATCGAAGTCAATGTCAACCTGGAAGATGATTCATTACTATATTATTAACAAAATAGTTAAAGTAGTAATTAGACAAATCCTATTACAGTTACAAGAAGTTAAATGGTCATACCGCAAACTGATATTCCTCATACATTTACAATATGCAATAATTATGAGGTAGAAACCTCAACCAGTTAAGACGTCACGTCATTTCTTTAAGGTATTAGAACCAACAAAATTCAACAAGCTCCCAGGAAACAGAAGGAAAGGTAATAATACCGTGCCAGCAAGGGCATATGCAACCACTAAAGGAGGTGAAGCAAGATAATTGGCCCGTGTCAATGGGTGAACCCGACCCTCAAAATTCCTGTTCCCAGAGAGCACTGCCGCTGCAACAATATCTGGGTAAAGAAATGAAGATATAAAACAGTGTAAGCAACAAACAGAAACAAATTTTAACTAACGTTCTGTCAAAGAAACATTGATTTTGTAAGAAAATATATTAGACCTTAAGTAATAATCTGTATACCCAATATTTTTTTCCTAATGAGATGAGCAGAATTCCAAAAGTTACCATTTTCTGAAATAGCAGAAGCAACAGATTCATCCAACTCTCCAGAATTTCCAATACAAGTTGTGCATCCATACCCGACAATATGGAATCCCTGTTCATTTAAATATTTTTGCAAGCCACTGGATCATGCAAAAGAACAAGATTAGCTGGATTTCTTCCTCAGGTCTAATGAAGACAAAACAATGCCATTATGTTACTGCACTTCCAATACATGTCTTTACCAAAATATGAATTACCTCTGCAGTAAATACTTTTTGACAACTCCAGATCCTGGAGCAAGACTCGTCTTTACCCATGGCTTGACCTACACATGGTAGCAGTCAATTAGAGGATACATTAGATCTTCATTAGGATTTCACATAATAGAGCACCTGAATGAAAGACTACTTGTTACTTGCATATGACATTAAAAACTATAAGGAAAAATTGAGACATGAAATGGGTCTAACCTGTAAGCCATGTTCACAAGCCTTCTTAGCCACAAGAGCAGCCCCAAGCATCACACTGGGATTTGATGTGTTCGTGCAGCTGGTGATAGCAGCAATCACCACACTACCATGCTTCAGTTCTGCTGGCTGCCCATGGAATGAGAATTTTGCCATTTTATCCTGTTCCTCTTTGGGTATGGCAAATCCCTGCGCAATGAAATCAGAAGGATCAATAAAGTTAATTCAAAACTTTTACTCTGAACACAATCATTTTGTAAAACAAGGGTTGCAACCTATGAATTGTAGGTTTTCAACCTTAAGCGGTGTAAAAGAGCTTAGAGTTTACAAAAGAAATAAAAGAGGGCAACACACTAATTCACAAGCTTTAATTTGATGGAATGAAGAACATAGTTGGTGTGACAACAAGGACAACAAAGACTGAATTCCATTTCATATTAGTTTTTTCTTATTTGATAGAAAGTAATAATAAATTAGACAGATTGTTCTACTTATTTAGGACTTAGCGTTTTTAAGAATAAAGAATGGTTATAAGAGTAAGATTCAATTTTATTTTGGATAGCTTAGTTGGAAATCTCTTTACTATTAGAATAAAGGTTCCAAGAACTTTTCTAAATGTGTATAATCAGCCCTTCAATTAAAACAGAACCTAAAATTTTTAGGTAAACTTGAGTTTTCAATAAAAAGGTGCAATTCTTTCTTCTAAGAGTGAATTTTTAGACTTTAGGAGTGCAAGTTAGTTCTCTCCCATTACTTGTTTACCACACTAAAATTCCAGCACTTTAACCTGAGTTTACTACAACCAAAACCCTAAAATTCCAAATATTCCAAACTTGAAATTTCAACAACCTAAGCTGAAATCTCAAACCTAAAACTTAAATTCCAATAGCCCGATTTTACAAGTTCTTTGAGTTCTAGCTACTAGTTTGATATCTCTTCTACTCGTCCTACATCATTAAGTTAACAACTGACATGAATTCTAGCTACTAGTGATATCTCTTCTACTCATCCTACATCATTAAGTTAACAACTGACCTTAAATCCAACTTTATTACCAAGACAAGAGTGCCAATCATCTTTCATTTCTCTCAAAGCAACCCGATCATGAGGCCTGTGAAACAAAAGAGATTAGATTGTACGTCTTATCAATTGTGAAAGCACAGTAGACCTTATTGCAAAAGCTGAAAAACTGATGCCACACAGGCGCATGAAGTAGTCTCAATGAGTGGAGGAGGTTTTTGCGGTAAACATTGCACACCTTTTTGGTCCAGAAATACAAGGTTCAACATCCTTCAGATCCAGCTGAAGATATGATGAGTATACTCTTTCTTGTTGAGGCTGAATTTAAAAGTGGGAAGAAAGTTAGCATCCCTATCATTTTGTTAATTTTATTAAGTAAATGAATGATCAATAAAGACCTTACCTGATTATAGTCGACAAACATTTTATTTGCACGGAGATATGATTCTATCATTGTCACCTACAAGAAGAGTAAATCTCTTGAGTATTTTAATTTTCACGTTGATTTCCATTGTGCACAAGAAAAGTGAAAGTTCTCACAGTTTCTTCACTCCTTCCAGTCAATCTAAGATATTGTAAGGTAACATGATCGACAGGGAAGAACCCCATAGTTGCACCATATTCAGGTGACATATTAGCTATGGTGGCCCTGTCAGCTAAAGAAAGCTCACCCATACCATCTCCTGCAGGAAAATACAAACATGAAAGCTTAATCCTGAGAGAATGGAATAAAGCTAACTTGGAGAACTAACTCAATATAGTTCCATCGGAATCCATTACCATAAAACTCCACAAATTTCCCAACAACTCCATGCTTTCTTAGCATTTGAGTCACAGTCAAAACTAAGTCAGTAGCAGTAACACCATTGCGTAATTTTCCAGATAACTTGAATCCAACGACACCAGGTAGCACCATGCTCATTGGCTGTTCAATTTGAAAAAGTTTTAGAGCCAAATTTTCACAAGAATGCGGCAAAAACAGATGTGGGTGAGAGGAGGGACTGACTAATAAACCAAGAGTAATAACTTAAGTATACACATTCAGTTATATCAGCTCTTCGCAATTGCAAATGTACTTGCAGAATATTGTTTCAGATGAGTAAGTTCCTATTTTATCTTTTAAAACTTAAAAAGAGTATTTTTAACAGAGACCAGCCATGACATATTGACATTAATTACCTGGCCAAGCATTGCAGCCTCAGCTTCAATACCCCCAACCCCCCAGCCTGCAACTCCTAGCCCATCAATCATGGTTGTATGGGAATCAGTTCCAACCACACTATCAGGGTAGAGCACATCCTTGGTGTTGAAGACAACCCGTCCAAGATATTCAAGATTTACCTGAAATTTTATACTTGTCAATCAACAAATGCTGAAAGCTAAAATTATGATGCAGTTATAGAGCTGTTCATCTACCCGAGAACACAAAAAAAATGAATATAATGAGCATGCATCCTAAGTAATGGATATCAGTAGAGATTCTGCCAATAAATTAAAAACCTTCCAACAATTGCATTTCAGAATTATACCTGATGAACAATACCAGAACCTGGAGGAACCACAAGCATGTTATGGAAAGCTGTGGAACCCCACTTAAGGAAAGCAAATCTCTCTTTGTTCCTTTGAAATTCAAGTTCCATATTTGCCTGTACAGCATTCTCTGATCTTGCAACATCGACTTGAACTGAATGATCAATAACTAGATCCACAGGAACCTGCACAGAGAGTAATTATTTAAATTATGGGTCAGAATGCAATAAACAAGAACACTTATTGTTGATTAGAGTTTTCCCGTAGACTAATGTAAAAAACTATTAAGTCCATGAACTTTCAGACGAATCACGTGGATTTATTCCTAAAGCAGTGATATTTTATCCTTATCCAATCAAGAAAACAGAACCTAGTTTACATGTGGAATTGAATGATTAATGCTTTTCACGCTTAGTCAGTCCCATACAAAGACAAGACAATTTTCAAAACCAAAACCATAAGGCACAAACAGTTTTTAAGGTGCAACTGAATAAGATCTAATAATGACTTCAGTGAACTGCACAGTAAAGGTAACACGTACCAAAGGATTGATCTTGCTGGGATCACTACCAAGATTGCTCATAGCATCCCGCATGGAAGCAAGATCAACAACTGCTGGCACTCCAGTAAAATCCTGCCAACAAAAGGAAGCAAATTAGAACATGTAGACAATTTGTATGCCAAAAGCAGTGCTTAGGTCAACTGACCTGCAAGAGAACACGAGCTGGCTTGAACGGAATCTCAACTTGCTTTGGAGATGTGTTTTCCCAATCAATGATTTTCTCAACATCTTCCTTAGTAACTTGGAAGTTGTCACAATTACGAATTGCAGACTCAAGTAAAATTCTGACAGAATATGGCAGCTTATCTGTTATGTACAGGAAATGCATGGTGTTATCAATCACCAATGAGGCAAACAAGTAATTGCGACAAAAATTCTGTACCAAACTTCTACGCATATTTCTCTTATCACTCTCACATTATATGATGCAGTTCATGAAATAACTGAACATGGTGTAGAAATTAGACCTACACATGAACTGGGCTGGGTCAAATCTGGCTAAACTCTAGCTCTAAAACTTTTAGAACTCGTAAAACCATATCTAATTCATCCCAAAAAATGAACTTAAATTTTAGACTCAAACTCAACCTACTATAAAAACTTCAATTTTAAACCCAACGCATAAGCCCATATCTTTTAACACCTTTTAGCAATTATATGGAAGAGAAATTATTTAATCAATTATCAAGTAAAAGAATAAAAAAATTTTAAAAATACAAATATAATTTTTTATCATGATATATGTAAAGTAAAATTCATAATTTATAAAAAATTAAATCAAGTAAAAAAATCTATAATTTTGATAAAATCTAACGGACACTGAC
>JAOQML010000009.1:1258671-1277512 GCA_027568935.1 Erythroxylum urbanii | reverse complement strand
TTATTATTTTAGGATAAATGATATAAAATTAAAAATTATTTATTTTATGTTTTTAAAAATTATTTAAAATAACATTGATATTGATCGATATTAAAATCTTACCGTATTAGTACTAGATAATATTAGTTCTAATATTATATCGATACAATATTCCTAATATTTTTCCACCAATTGCATCCTAAAACTAATAAATAATACTGAGAAAGGAGTGACTACCGACTGACTGGGGAGGGAGGAAGCAAAGACGCGCCTACATGATCTTCATAATGAGAAATCAGCGTTCAAAAGAAAGAAAAAGAAAAATCCCTTCTATAATAAAATAAAATCTTCCCTCCCACTCGTCGGCTCTTTTTCCCGCCTATACACTCGTCCTTAAAAATCCATCCTCCCCTCAAACCCTAATCTCAAGTTACTACACCATACAACTACACACCAGTGCAATACTCTTCCAACATTGACCAAGCAAGCATGAAGCAAAGGATCAGAAGATCTCCCGAGCCCTTCCTTCGGTTTCTGAAGCCCGGAGCCCTTGCTCAACTTCGAGACTCCCGAATCAGCGCCAGATCTTACCGTCTCCCTCAGATCTCACCGGCTTCTTCTCCATCTCCACCGTCCATTACCCAGTCCCAGCTTATCTCCGTGGATGCTGCTTTTCCTTGCTTCTCCCCCCTCATCTACGGCCCCAGATGTCCTCGGAGGAAGAAGCTCCTGCCTCCTAAAGCAGCCTTGCTTTCTCAGTCCCCGCCCTCCGATCCTATTATTAATGTAACTGCTCATTAGATATAGACACTAGGTCCCTACTCTACCCATTTTTTTCTTTCTTTTTTTGGTTATCCCATTCTTGTAGATTGTGTTTGTTCTCTCTTCGTTGCTAACTGTACCCTTTTTCATATCAAAATAAAAAAAATGTCTTTGATGGAATCACTTGAATTCAATGATACCATCATTTCCATTATCTCCAATTTTGGATCTGCTTTCGTCCGTAATTATTCTTGATTTTCCAATTTTCTTGTCTACTCTTCATCTTAAAACTGCTCTTTATTTACTCTTCTGCTATTTCATCATAAATTCAGTCATCATTTATGATGTCGCAAATTATTCACAAATCATATCGCCACTTAAGTTTGCATTACTTAATTTGCTCCCTTTGAATGCTTGCTAATTGCTTCATGAGTTGCATTAAGTTTGGATTATCAATTCAATACTATTTCAACACTTCGTTTATCATTGGATGCGGATGAAAGAATCACTTGCCTATTGAGGAATGTAATTTAGTTGTTAAAATTGTCCGTTTGATTTCATGGAAAAAGGTCTTTCCATTTTTTGTATTGCGCGTAGATAGTATGTTTTCGTATCTTGATGTTGGAAGTTATCTAGGAGACACGAGTATCAAATTGGGATGCAAATAGATATGCCCATAAGACATTCACTTCTATAAATTGTTGACTTTGGTCTATAGTGGACTTTTGGCTGAAGTCACTTGTTGAACATGAATTACTCTTGATCACAAACGTTCAGGTTGGCCAGTTCTTTTATTGGCATGTCAAATGCTCGAGGTTTCTTGCCCATCTGCTTATTATTCCCTACATAAAAGTTGGGTTATGGAGATTAACTCCTTGTTTAGAGTGCTAAATGTGTTCAACGAAGCTTGTTAAGTGCATATGCGTGATGATTTATTGTTCTTAGTTTCTTGTGCTAGTCTGGTAATTTGTCTTCTTCTAGCCTGTGAATGTTTTCTTGATGTTATTTGGTAGCAAAGGGCTTGTGGTTGGTAGAATGGCTGGGAACTGCATGAATATGATGCAGTTGTAAGTTCCCGATTTTGTTATTGATGCTGATCGACATATGTTTTTGGAGTTGCCTCTGAAGAAATTTAAAAGCATACACATCTTATGTACCCCGAATTATATCTTCCTTCTGCTTTATAAGATCAAATTTACTGCAATCAACTAGCATCCACTAAAAGAGTTGAGTAGAAGCACCCACCTAATAGGTAAAAGACGGATGTGATGTGAGTATATGGACTGCTCATTATGGGCAACTTTTGAAGGAGAGTAACTGCACACTGGTTCTGCCTATTGTTATGAATTTTCTTGTACATGCATTAGTTTTGTACCTTTTGTGTATTCCATATCACGAGATTGAATGTGAAATAGTTTCTTTTTATGTATATCAGAGTTAGGCCTGAAGAATGATGATGTATTGAAGTGTCAATTTTCTCTGTTTGCCAAGCTAGGACTTGAGAAGATATCAACAATGAGTGGAATATTTGTAAAGTTCCTACAGCTTTTTGTGCTTGTATGCTTTTGCTTTGATTTTTTCACCCGTATCGTTGAGGACTTCAAAGTTCAAAGTTCAAAGTTCAAATTGTGAGTTTATCAGTTGAGAGAAGTATAGGTGTCTGTGTCATTGAAGTACAAGACTTATTCTCCTTATGGATATGCATTTATAGATCACGTTCCCATGTGTGGTAAGTTTCTCCCTCTTCGCTATCCCATTTTTATGTGCTATTTGGTACCTTTCTCATAATCATCACCTTACTATTTGTACGCTTGCAACAGAAACAGATGTTTTAGATTGATGAGTTATTTTCTTTTCTCAATAAGATAAAAACAGGCTGGCAATCAGGTTTAAGTATACGGAATTTGTTGAAATGCTTAAAAAAAAAAAGCCTTCTCTTTTGTAATTGAACAATACTTGTAGCGGAAACCTTTTTTCAATAAGATTGGAAGCGATAAATGTAGGCACTCCTTACCTCATGCATCGGCCCATTCTGATTGGATTGGTAAGGATAAAGATGATAGCGCCCAAAACTTCATGAGAAACTTTGTGGTGGATTTTCTCTCTGGTTTCAACAGTTAGGTTATGTGACATCCATGATAGTAATAAACATTAGGGTAGAAGTTAGAGATGTCAAAAAAGACTTGGCCTTATTTTGGCCCGGGTTATTTTAGTGTTGTTATGTTCGTGTAATCCCTACAGATGTATATGTAATACGTAACAGGAGTGTTAGTTACGTATCTTAGATTGAACGTGAAAGGGAAACAATGAAGAAATGCGAAAAATACCTTATTTTGGTTCCATAACTTTTTAACAATTTTTTCAAAACCGAAACAGGTACGAATCTATCGAGACCTTTACAGTAATTGCTCACCACAACGTGTTAAAGCCTTTTTGCAACTTTTTGAATACGTGAATCTCTAAATGGGTCTGAGGAACTTTATGTTCATGATTTGCTCCAACAGCTATAGGAAATCTTAACATTCTATTTATGGCATCCATATTAGGCCTCTCTATTACGGGCTCAATATGGGTTCGGAACACACTAACTGGGGTCCATTTTACTTGGTGAACTTCAGCCAACTAATTCAAATATTTTATTGGACTACTTTATTATCTTTATTCGGATCAAATACGATTAGCTTAATCGTTAAGTTATTAAAATTGTTAAAATGCAATTAATTATTGTCCACCTCATAGGAAAATATCAAATAATGTGTCATATGTGACACAGTTCTAATACAATTATACATATCTAATACTTCACTAATATGAATGAGAAAATAAAGTGTGGCAAACTAGGATGATACTTGCATGATCTGAATCGTATCATCTTTCTATTTGTAGATTTCAATTTCTCTGAACTTTATGCTAAACAACATTAAAGAAATTTATTTTCCCTCACTGAATACTAAACTATATTAGAGAAAATCGTTTTCTCTATTTGAATGCTAAACTATATTAGAGAAAACATGTTTTCTCTTACTTAATGCTAAATCACATTAGAAAAAACCTTTATAAGATTAAACACTTATATTTCCCCTATGTCATGTCAAAATCCATGAATTTACACATTAAAATGTATGTGTCTGATAACGTGTCGTAACACTACACAAAATAACTAAATCTAAAACTTTAGCAGTGACAAGTCTAGGTCGATCCCACAGAGATTAATTTCAATTACTTTCCTAAATTGTGCGTATAAGTAAAATAGGAGGGTTTGGTTCAATGCAAATTAGAAAACAAAATAAAATTGAATATATAAAAGCAACTCAAATTAAACAACAAAGTGATAAAATTGATGAAAAGTTTGACATTTGGTTCTTCAGTTTAATCTCGACTTATGCACAATTATTGACTTCCTACCTCTCTATAGACTATTGATTGTAAATTAACAACAACCAATGCTAATCCTGGTTTTTCTCAAGTCATAGTTATTCAAGAAAAGCTCATTAATTAACTCTAACTATCAGATAACTAAGAATAAGCTCTCTAAGTTTAATCAGACAACCGCCTTATGAGTGAGAAAAATAGACCAATCTATGCAATAATTACATAAGTTTAGATTATTTAACCTAGGTTAATTATCCATAATGATATAATACCATTAGTTGCCACAAATAAATTCAAACACGATTATTACGTATCATATTCAAAGTTTTAGCAATGGGTTCTCATAAAAAACAATCCAATGGAGCATCAAAATCGTTTTTACATAATACTCAATCAATAAACACAAGATAACGTAAACAATTTGAAAAGAGGGAAAGAAAACAATACACAACAATGATATGCCCAAATGTGCTCCTCGATGTTGACTTCACCTCCGAACTAGCGTCGGGAAGGTTAGCTCTCCATCTTCTCCATCAATCTCTAAGAAAGACCAATGAATAGCCTCTGAGATGTGAAAAACTAAAGAGAGATTGAAGAAAATCGAGTCTGTTTCCAAGAATGTCTTCTGCCAACACAAAACAATACTTTATAGTAAAAACTAGGTTACAGGAGGGACAAGTGGCAATTTCACTGGCGTGACATGGGCATAAAACACCTCCTATAGGCATGACACTACATCTTTCCATTCCTTTGGGTATTTTCTTGCTTCCTCTTCATTTTAACCCTTCTCCTTCTTACTCCATGAAGCCAATTGACTGTGAATTTTAAGAAGATAGCTCAATGAGTATGCTTTTGGCTCACTTTAGCTATTATGCTTCCAAATTGTACCTAAGGCTATTTTTAGTTGGATGTAAGGTTTTTAATGGAATGGAATGGAATGGAATAGAATAAAATGAAATAGTTTATAATAGAATGGAATGTAAATGTGCAATATCTGATTTCCGAAACATTCTTAGAGTTAGAAACCCCAGATGATTATGAAAGAGTAATAGCATTAAGAGTATTGCATAGCAGCCAGGAAGGAATAAATAAAACATAGATATAGAGGGACATTCAGCTAGAGGGTTTTAAATAGGTGAATAGTAAAGTGGACCAAAAATTAATACAGAAAATAGAGATGAGGAGCAGTAGTTTGAGACAGAGGAAGGAAGAGAGGTGTTACAGGGAGTCTTCAGTGGGACATTATTTCTTAGGGTTGAAGCATTTTTTAGGAGTTACCCATAAAGGGCTAGATGTCTCGACACCGGTTCAGAGTTGATATCGACGCCAACGACCCGGGTTAAGTATATTTCACTGTTTTTGTTGTTTTTTTCTCATTAGAAATTAATTGTGTTATCCTATATTAATTGACTTGAGTTTTGTGTATGGATAATCACATTCTTGTTATTGGTCGATTATCTGTGTATGAATCCATTGGGTATTATGCAAACGATGATTTTAATGAGTTCATTACATCGTTTATTTACAACTTACTACTAGAATTTCGATATAATCCGTAATTGTTATGTTGAAATTTATGTGTAGCGATTAATGATTCGTAATTATAGGGGTAAAATAACCTAGGTTAAATAACACATTGTATGTGGTTATTGCCTTGATTAATTGATTTTCTTAATTTGTAATGCTACTGCCTAATTAAATTTACATATCGTATCTTAGGTTATTCGGTGATTAAGTTTAATTAACGATCGTATCTTGATTAAACACTACCTAAGGGAAAACTTGGGTTAAGTATTAACCCACGATTAATAGTTGCTAGGAAAGATTTAAGAACAACAAATCAATTAAATATGTTTAATTAGGATGTAGGCCGAGATTGAAACAAAGAACCGACTCTCTATCGAATTCTCCACTTTTATCATTTTTTGCATGTTTTCATTAATTTTTTTTATTAATATAGTTTTATTTTATTTTCTTATTTCCAAAATCGAAACCTACCCCTAACCTATACACCGATTAATTTCATTTTAACAACTTTACACACACTTTCTGTGAGATCGACCTAGACTCACCACTACTATAGTAGTAGTCTAGTTTTTATTTTGACTAGCGTTACGACGCGCTGTTACCACCACATCACACTGTGCATTGTTACCCATAAGGACAACACCCTTAGTAGTTTCATAGGTGACAAACCAATCCTTGTAAGGACACACATGAAAAGTACAACCGAAATCTAGGATCCATTCATCTTTAGATGTTGTTCGCTTTGAACAAGCAAAAGAAGATCACTTCTTAAACTAGAATCAACCATAGAAGCTAGAATCAGATTGATTACTCTTATTTTTACCTTTTTTTTCAAGTTTATTTTCAATTTATAACAGTCTGAGACCTTATGTTCGATTTTCTTGCAATATTTACATGCAATATTGGCATCTCTACCTCTAGACTTAGATCTATAATTGTTATAGCTCTTACTACTCTCTTCCTTCTCAAAAGTTCTACCTCTAACTGTTAAACCATTAACCTCCTTCTCAATGGAAGCATCGAACTTTTCTTTAGGCAGCAAAACAGATTTAACTTCTTCTAAATAGAGAGTCTCACAGTTACCATAAAGCATAATTTCTTTAAGGTGCTTATACAAAGAAGGTAGTGAAATAACAAGAAGCACCGTTTGTTCCTCATCATTAATTTTAACATCAAGATTTTCCAAATCAATAATAATGGAATTAAATTCATTAAGATAAGATGGGACAGGTGTACCTTCAGACATCTTGAACGTTAACAGACGTTCTTTGAGACGAAGTTTATTGGTCAGACTCTTCCTTATTTAAATGGACTCCAATTTCAACCAAATTCTTGGGGTAGGAGTCTCATGCACTATTTCCCGGAGCACTTCATGTATCAAGCATAACTGAATAGCAAACAAGGCTTTTTCGTCTAACTCTTCCTAATCCTCGTCTGATATATTAGCAGGTTTCTTTGTCTTGCCAAACAAAGCTTTCTTCATTCCATTTTATGTGAGAACAACTCGCATCTAGTCCTTTCAAACAGAAAAACTAATTTTTATGTCGAACTTGTCGATGTCAAATTTGGATGAAGGATATATGGCGACAAGACTTGATTGACTAAAACAAATTTTACTTTAATACCAGTTTGTTATGCTAATAGTCGCAGAAGCAATGGACTCAATCAAGTAAATAAAGAAAAAATAGTAGAAGGAAATAAAGAATTTTTACGTGAAAACCTGAGTGCCAAGAGAAAAAACCCACGGGATAATGAGATCCTGAAAATATGCATTATGTCGAGAAAGAAAAATTACATGTGCTTTATCTCTCTCTCACACAAACTCTAGGACTAACGAAGAGTACATCAATGCGATGTTACAAAGGAGCCCCAAGAAGTGTTTATATATTAGCATAACCCTAGAGTAGGAAACCTAGATAAAGTAAGAATTTGAAAATAGTGTCATAAAAGGAAATAAAACCTACACGTAGAAAAAATCTACACAGGCTAAGAATCTTGAAGGCTTGAGTCGTTATCTCAATAAAAGACCATAAGATAGATCGGGGAACAACTCCTCAACGATGACAAACCAAGAAAATACAACATTAAAGTAAGCAAATCTTGACATATCTTTGAAAGCAGCTTCTGAAGGTTCCAGCCTTGAACCTAACTTGAAACTCACTGATTTTGAGCAGTCGAAACAATATAACTTCGGATGCAAAAGTTATTCTCATGAAGTATATGAAGAGACAATGATAGAATCAGTATATTATGGATATCCAACCATGTAATCTTGGACAAGGACATCTGTCCATACGATGACCTAAGCAAATTAGTGAGTATGGTCATAACCAAATATATGAATTTATCTAAAAGCGTCATATCTTGGTGATTGATCATTCATCCCAATTGTTTGCCATCTTTTGTTACATGCCATATAAGGTACTTCAACATTTTCTCATGGGTACACTCATTTAATTTCTAAAAAAATTGAAATAGTTCATTTTTATATAAATTACAAGTAACTATTGTTTAATAGAAATGATGCACAAATAAGATCATCGAAACAAAAACTTTGTCGAAACAAACGATTGAGTGTGGGTGGTTGGCTAGGTGGTTGGGTTTTTGGAGACGAGTATAAAGTTAAAACTCAACACAAAACAATGGTACGGAGAATAACCAGGGATGGCAAAATCGGCTTGGTTTGCTTTTGGCCTGGGTTGATCAGGCTATGAGCTGACCCATGGCCTGTCCATTAACAGCTCATGATTCAACTTCGTCAACTGTTTTAAATAATTTTTTTAAAATTAAAAATATAAAATAATATCTTTTTTTAATTGAGTCTAGGCCTGAGTTGTCCAAAACTTAATTCTTCTAACTAAAATAATGTCATTTTATTTAGAAGAATTAGACCTTAAATTAGTCTAAGCTTAAGCTTAACTTATAAATTGATGTATTAAAAACACCTCAATCTAAACTCACGAGCTAACTCATTCTCATCCCTCATTGTACATACCACAATTTGGACTAAATATTAGAAATATCAAATTTAATCTGACCGTTCAATCATTTTTTGGCTCAAATTGATTGAGTACTTACCAAAATTGTTCGACTGAATCGAAGCTTAAAAAATGACGTTATTTTTAATTTTCCTAAAACAATATGTAAGGTTGGGCTGTGGATCGGGCAAGTTTGGGCTCGGTCTGACTCATTGGCATAATGATAAATATAAGTAAATTCCACAAAAGGAGAGAGCACATGGACCAAAGAGCAGGACGGAGGATACAGACACAGCGTTAGTAGAAAGCAAGAGGTGAGAAGTTGGGATGATAGTAACTAAATCGGAAAGGTTAGGATAGGTCAGGTCTGATTATTAGCTAAAGCAAAGATAATAATTTGTTATAAAGCTTATTATTCATCTTTCGGCAGCAATTGATGTGTATTTTTGCGTTTCAGATACATAGTTCCCAACTCTCAACTATGGCTGCTGAACCCAAAACTAAATACGATCGCCAGCTCAGGTTAGTGAAGATTTGTTTGTTTGTTTGATGGAAAAACATTTTAAGGTTTGAGTTCCTTTTCCCTTTATTGGTCTCTTCTCCCTGCAGGATATGGGGCGAGCAAGGACAAACTGCACTAGAGAAAGCCAGCATTTGCTTGCTTAATTGTGGTCCAACAGGTTCTGAAACCTTAAAAAATCTTGTACTTGGTGGGGTTGGATCAATCACAGTGATAGATGGATCCAAAGTTGAAGTGGGTGACCTAGGAAATAACTTTATGGGTAAATTCTTGTTCTGAGTCATGTTTAATAGTGCATTTGTCTATGGTTCCAATTTCCCATTTTGCTTTGTGATCTTTATAGTTGATGAATCTAGCATTGGGCAATCAAAGGCAAAATGTGTGTGCGCTTTTCTTCAAGAGCTTAATGATGCTGTTAAAGCCAAATTTATAGAAGAGAATCCTGAGGCACTGATTGAGACAAATCCCGCATTCTTTACTCAGTTCACATTGGTAGTAGCCACTCAGGTAAGACACGTCGATATCAGAAGGAGGATTTTAGCTCTTTCTACACAGATTTAGGCTTCCGTTTGAAGAAGTTTATTTTTCTTTAATGGAATGTAGCATCCGGGACTGTTCCATCACATTTAATTTGCTCCACTTGTATCTTTGTTATCTGTGTCCCATGGTTATACATGTATGCATTTATATCGTTCACTCATCCTGAGATTATTACGAGCTGTAGTTTCTAGTGCTCTAATTATTAAGAAGATATCAGGGTCCTAATCTTGTACTTATTTAGAATAGTTCTTGTGTAGTCTGTGGTCCTATTCTTGATGGCTATGCTTCAGACATTCAA
This sequence comes from Erythroxylum urbanii, assembly GCA_027568935.1. Classification (NCBI taxonomy): domain Eukaryota; kingdom Viridiplantae; phylum Streptophyta; class Magnoliopsida; order Malpighiales; family Erythroxylaceae; genus Erythroxylum; species Erythroxylum urbanii. Next base: position 1,267,536 of record JAOQML010000009.1, on the reverse strand, counting down.
TTACTTCATTTTTATGATCGAGTACCCAGATATCTACAGAAATTTTTCCTTAGAAATCTGGATTCCGTAAGTGATTTTGATGGAAATTTGCTTATGTCACTTGCAGCTGGTTGAAGATTCCATGATAAAACTTGACAGAATCTGTCGAGAGGCTGGTGTGATGTTGATATTTGCACGCTCTTATGGCCTTACTGGGCTTGTTAGGATCAGTGTGAAGGTAAATTGCTAAGTCTTGGCATTCACAAAATCTATCAAAACTGAGGCCTTATTGCTTCGATACATTTGGAGTTTGGAATATTGGTGAAATCACAACACTTATCTTCTTTCTGAAATTGTTTACTTGGTTTTGATCATGCTACACAATTTCTTTATTTATTCTATAGAATCTGTATTCTTAGTCATCTTCTAAGTGCTGTGTGGACTTGTTTTTAACAGGAACATACAGTAATTGAGTCAAAGCCTGATCACTTCTTGGATGATCTTCGGCTAAATAACCCGTGGACTGAGCTCAAGAGGTAAATAGAGTGTGACAAACCTTTCTTTGTGGCTAAATAGAGTGTCACACATCTTACCAAGACACAAATTAAAGAAACTTATCATCACTCTTCACTCTTCTCAACCTTTTATTTGCCTACCACCCAGACATCATCATCTGTTTCATACATCTTGGTGTTTCTGGTCTGTTCTTTTTTCCCAGTTTGTATTTCTTATTCGACTACTATTGTCAATAGGTTTGCAGATACAATTGATCTAAATGTGACCGAACCTGTTGCCCACAAGCACACACCATATGTTATCATTCTTGTCAAGATGGCTGAAGAATGGACCAAAGCTCATGGGGGTAGTCTTCCATCAACCAGGGATGAGAAGAAAGAATTCAAGGTTTGTGCTTGTGTTTCGAGCTTCCTGTTACTTTTTCCTTTTTAAATTTTGCTACTGCCCTAAAGATGGAGACTTTTGTGTTGGATGTTAGGAACTTATTAAAGCCAGGATGATAGCAATAGATGAAGACAATTATAAAGAAGCTATTGAGGCTTCCTTCAAAGTTTTTGCTCCTCTAGGAATTAGTAAGTTCAATTTATTGGAATCTACATGTAGCTTTCTGATGATTATTTTACAGGGCTTGTTAAGTTTAGAAAGAGTGAAAGGATGACACGTTGGTACCTTTAGTTTTGAATGTATTGGAAGGACAAAGGAAATTGCATACTACCTTCTTTGGTTGTTCCAGATGCATGAGCTGCACCTGGTAGCATATTCTTAATCTGCCTGATTGCATAGTGGATTTACCTTGGTTTATATTGCTGATAGCCTTATAACATTGTACATTCCGTGTCCTAATTAACCTGCATTGAAAAACATATACAAGGTATTGAAAGATAATTGAATTGGCTAATCATGCATTTTCTAACGAGAATTTTGGTGGACGTTAGCTTTTACTGTCATTGTTAATTATTATAATAGCATTTACAAGTGAATGGTGGCCAATTCTGTAACTCTTCTCTCTCTTTTTGGGCATTTTAGGTTCAGATCTGCAGAAAATAATAAATGACAACTGCAGTGATGTTGGTTCTAATTCTTCTGATTTTTGGGTGATGGTAGCTGCTTTAAAGGTAAATTTGCTTTTCTTCAATCCTAGATAACTACAGCTAATGTCTTTTAGATTAGGTTGGTAATTGTTGACGCCTCACAGGCTCTACGGAGGCAATGCTTTTAGAATTATTTCCAGAATGGATTAATAAAGAACGTATTTCTGAATATCAATACTGCATTGTTAATGAATATGGATCAGAAATAATTGTGTTCCTTGGCTCAGCAATTCTTAAGTGAGAATCCGTATTATATGCCATATTATTGGGTGCTTACCTGCATATATAGACAGGCATGTGTAAAAGTTCTTCAGATCACTACTTTGGAAAAATTGTGTAGGTAACTAATGAGATATGCTGGGTTCTTTTGAGGCTTGCTGATTTCTCATCATGCAGTCATATGTTTGTGATAGTGTGATGCTTGTAAAGCATTTATTTTTCAATGTTTTGAAGGAGAGCCAGGGTGTTAGGATTGAACTGAATTATAGATGAGTGCTCCATTTCATGCTTTTCTTTTTCTGGCACTTTTTCTTGAATTGGTTTTATTTCTCAAATCATTCTTTAAATTTGTAGGATTTCATTTTGAATGAAGGTTGCGGTGAGGCACCACTTGAGGGTTCAATACCAGATATGACATCCTCTACTGAGTGAGTTATGCATCTTTCTGTCTACTGTTGTTAGAGTTCCATATTTTAGTGCTTTATCAACTCTCCTGTAGGCTATATGTAAATTTGCAGAAGATATACCAAGCAAAAGCTGAGGCTGATTTTCTTATTGTTGAGCGTCGAGTAAGAGAAATTCTAAAGAAAATTGGTAGAGATCCACATAGCATCTCAAAGACAATGATAAAAAGCTTCTGTAAAAATTCAAGAAAACTAAAGGTAAGCTCTTAAAGTTTTTGCAAATGTAATAATTGCATATCCATGTTAAATGTTGGTAACAAAAATGACTGTGTGACAAAATCATCTTGCAACTGTAACATGCTTTTTTTGAAGTACGTGCTCTGTTTTAAGAATTTCTCTGTTGGAAAACTTTCTTTTGGAGGGTTATAACAGAGAATCTAGCATGATTTGTGGTAATTGAGCTTGCTAAAACTTTGTATTTTCTTATCTTCTAATGAGCATTGCTACTAAAATTTTGCATTTGTTTTTGGGTTAGAACACAATCTGACATGAATTGTTGCTATTGAGTTGTGTAATACCTTGCATTGGATTACTCGCAAAGTTTGCATCTTTATCAAGCCTATCACATGTCAAAATGTGCATTCTTGGAAACTGAAAATTGCTTCAGAAGAATGTTCAGATGAGTGAAGTGGCAGCTAATTATTTAGGCTTATGGTTAACACTTAGGTAAGAAATCTAAAGTTTCCCTGGTTTATTGGTTTGCAGGTTTGCAGATATCGCCTTATAGAGGATGAGTTTAACAACCCTTCCATACCAGATCTGCAAAAGTATATAACCAATGAGGAGTACAGGTAAGGCTTGGTTACTTGTTTACGCTTTAAGACCAACAAGATTTTTTTCGATCTTATTGCTTCTTCCTGAAACAAAATATTGGAAAACAGCAGCCAAGAGACATCATTTTGTGATGAATGGTATTTTATTCTTCTAGTTACGATTTATTTACATTACCTCTATTAATAAAAGCATAAACTGTTAAGGGGTTATGTAGTGGGTGGGACAAGTAATTTTTGTTGCAAGCAATCTGTGATTTTATGTCTGATTTTTGCAGTGTTGCCATGGGGTTTTACGTCCTGCTTCGAGCAGTTGACCGTTTTGCTGCTAATTATAATAGCTTTCCTGGGCAATTTGACGGGTAACAGATGAAACCTTGTTAGCTGCCCTCTGCTTTCAAAACCAATATAATGTGCCTAGAAACTTGAGACTTGCATGCCAATCCTTTTTTTCTCAACAGGGAAATGGATGATGATATATCTCGACTGAAAACTACAGGAGTCAGTTTGCTTAATGACTTGGGTTGCAATGGTTCAACCTTGACTGAGGACCTTATAAGCGAAATGTGCCGATTTGGTGCTTCAGAGCTTCATGCTGTTGCTGCCTTCATTGGAGGAATTGCATCACAAGAAGTGATCAAGGTCTCCTTAATTCCTTAGTATAGATGGTTAACACATTTCTAATGACTTTTATAATTAACTTTTCAACATAACTTTTTCATTTGTGGTTTTGTTTCTTGTGGCTTCATTACAGCTCATAACGCAGCAATTTGTTCCCATGTCTGGGACTTTGATATTCAACGGCATTGATCACAAGTCTCAAGTCTTAGCACTGTGAAATGCATTTCCCGGAGGCTAAAGGTTGCTTATTGAGCTTCTCCAGTTATCATCTTGGTTAGACTAACAACTGTCTATGCGGACAGATTTGTTGTTCTAGTGGTTTATTTGCATTGCCTGAAGGCACGGGATTGTGAGGCAATTCTTGGTGATATGCAACTCCCTGATTAATTTCAAACTTTGTGGAGGATAATTAAAATTGTGACAGTGGAAGAAGAAAAATGGAAAAAACAAATGATAGGGTAATATGGAAATATTTTCACTTCGCCATAGAAAGGACCCTTTAGGTGTAATATAATTGTTGAGAATTTTGTTTTCCATCTTGTTTATTTTATATTATTGGTTAAGCCTCCATTCTTCTAAAAGATGATCCAAGGATTCAAGTGTTATATGTAATGGGGTAACTATACATTGAGTCTTCACATTAGTATTATCTAATCGCGTCTAGGATAATACTACGCGTTTTACGAGGTGCATTTTTTCCCCGAAAATGTGAGTTTCATGTTGGGAAAGAAAAAAACATTTAAAAGCTTTGTTTTCTTTTTCCCGTTTGTATAGTTAAATGGGTATTTAAAATAATATGTGAACACAAGTAGGAAATAGAAGAAGACCATAATTTCTATGTGAAAATTTTCTTTAAATTATGAAAATTTTTCTTAAAGTGAAGGGAAATTTTGTGGGAATGTACTGAAGTACGATTACAATGAGGATTTTTCTTTTATAATTTAGTGAAATACACACTCAAGTTAGAGAGATATGGACAATATTACAATTTTTTTTACTTTGTGAATTTCTCTTTTGTTTGGAATGAATTTATGAAACACATCTTTTCTTTTCTATTTATAGAAGGCTTGAAGTCTTCCAAAGTTTTCAACTAATATCGAAATTTTCTGTTACTTTTACCTTTTTTTCATGCGTACCAATTTTTGAAAAACTAATCCATATTTGTTAGCATATAATTATGGAGGAATCCAACAACTCTCCTCTTTTCTAGTTTAATTGGAGGGAACTATCATACTAACTCATTAACAGGAATCTTCGAACTTCTTTTTCAAAATTATTTTGGTTATCATACCGAACCGATTGTTATCTTTGTAAACTTTATCAAGCTATATGTTCTTTTCTTCTAATACTTCTTGCATTCAATGATAATGAAGATGGATATGTTTTGTTCGAGAGTGAAAGATTGAGTTTTTGGTTAAGTGAATGGTACTTTAATTATTGCAATGCAATATATATTTTTCTTGGTCTTGGTCTAATTTAAGTAAGATTTTTTTGTCATCTAAAGCATTTCCTCATAAGCTTATGTGATATAATCAACTTTAGTTGCTCACAAGGCAAATAATTGACCGTGACTAGGTCAATATTTAAATTTAATGCAACTGTATGTTGTAGTTGTAGTTAACACAGGAAAGTACAAGTCAATCCTATGAAGATTGTAATTACTAGTAGTTACTCTTTCTCTATTATTTAACTTAAGGATCAAATTTTGGATTTTGATTAAAAATTAAACTAATTAAACAAACTAAAAATTAAAATAATTCTAAACTCAAGACAGAGGAAAGTACTTAGAAAAATCAATATCAAATAATAGTGGTTGGGTCATGAAATCTCCTAAGAATCATTAAATATTAAGCCTTTATCATGCAATTATATTATTGATTATTAGACTGTGAAAATTCCTATCTTATGTTAATACATTTCTCAAGACTATTAATAACTATTCTAGTTGATTAACAAAACTGTTTCTAGTTAAAACTCCTAGGATTATATAATCAAAATTTGAATTTAACTATTAGGTTTGTCCTTAATCTAAAAGATTTATATCAACCAATCTCTACTTTTGCTTGCAACTCTTTCCAATTATGGTAGAGCTATTCATATAAGAGGATTTCTCAATTTCAACCATATGAAATCAAATCATACACTAATATTTCAAATAAATTAGAACAAGAATAAAACCTATAATTGAATCACCAAAAATCAATTAATATAATTGCAATGAATAAAAGATCAAAACATATTGTTATTCCACTTAGGGTTCATCACACCTAGGTACTAAACACGCTTAGTCACTCATAAAAATAAAAAAAACAAAGATAAATCTACAGAAAAACTAATAGAAAACAAAGATCTCTTAATTCTAAATCTCCTTTTTTTTCTTCTATTGGATCTTCTTGCAAACATGGCTTTGATGTTGTTATCTAACGAATCTCCTAACTTATTCTTTATGTTTTCCTCGTCCCTTAATCAAACTCTAGGTGTCTCACGTATTGTTTAATAACCTCCTTGTTTTGTCTTTGCTTATGTCATTTTATAGTAAAAATTAGGGTTTACAGGTAGGGATGGCAATCCCAGCCTACCGGCGGGCTACGGGCCACGGGCAGGCTCAGCCCAGCCAGCAGCCTGCCCATTTTGGACAAAACGGCATCGTTTTGTCCAAAAATGCCGTTTTGTCCAAAACGACGCAGTTTTGTATACTTTTTTATTTAAAAAATATATATGGGCCGGGCTGACTCTGCCGGCCTGTAGCCCAGCAGACCATGGGCCGGGGTGCGGGCCGGCCAATCCCGGCCCTCCATGACAGTCCCGGGCCCAGCACTACCCATTGCCATACCTATTTGCAGGACATGTATGGTCACTTATAAGTCGTTTAGGTGACTGTGTAGCTCAAAAAACACCTAAAATTGTGACTTTACATGTTCAGAGAGCACATACACGATCATGTAAGTCCAAGTTGCTTCAAATCTTTGTTTTATGCCATGATTTTATCTGAATTCTTCTCCTTTAGGTTCGAGAAGGCAATTATGACCTATAAATACACTTGAAGAGAATTAAGTACCAAAAAACAACAAAACTATTGAATAATATGCAAAACATATTAAATATGGGTGTATAATTATAGTCAAATAGGCATCCATCAAACATCCCACACTTAAGCTTTTGCTTGTCTTCAAGCAAATAATAATCTAACTTATCAATCTTATAAAAATCCATCATTTATTAATCTCTACCTATCCATCAATACTTTATATCATCGAATTATATTGACCCAATTAACATACAATTAGAGTCAAGTTATCCTAAAACTAACTTCGCAAGTTAATATCACTAGTAATCAAATTAATAATCTTTTTGAAATCAAAAGCACAAATACTTAGACCTCACTAAGGTTTCACCAAATGCACTTATGTATTTAGGGAGAAAAGTATAAGATCTCTCAAATCAATACATAATAGAACTCTTAACCATAAGCTTGCAATATCATCATGTCTCTACCATTTGTACGTAAACTAGAAACGAAAATCAAAAGGTTTTTATAATGGGGACTAGGTAAAGTATGATTAGGATAATCAAAGTGTGATAAATGTAAAGGAAATTTACAAAGGAAACATTACAAGAAACTTGTTACTTCGCTATATATATGACCTTGCATTATAAATCTATTAGTAATGTACATTTTTTATATGCTTGCAACATATTTTTTAAGTAATTTCAAGCATTCATCATGTACTAGAATTGAAAAAATATTGGACCTTTCAAATTTTCAAGTTTCAAACAATCAAGTAATATAAATAACCTTTATGGTTCAAATTAATAAAAAGTCCTCAAGAAAAATAGGGTAAAGATTAACAATGTGGTCATAATCAATGAAAAAGGCTAAACCTCAAATTTGGTTACTCCTAAGGGTAAAATGTGGTAAGGTAATTTTCAAAGAAATAGGCTTAGACAACTGTTGAATAGAAGTATCTTTATCACTTTAATGCTTCCAATTTAACAAAATGTAGTCTCATTATGTATAATAAAAGTAAGTTCTAGAATTATTCAACTATGCATGATAACACACATGAAAGAATAAAAGAGCTTAAAATTTTATGTATTTTGCTTTTAGGTTCAAAAGCTCACCTAAAAAATGGTTATATTTTTGTAAATAATATCTAATTTTTATTCAATTTGACTATCTTAATGACTACTAAAAATATGACTTGTACAAGTAAGTTTATTCTAACTATCACCCTTTTGTATACTAATTCAAATCAATAATCAATCATGAAATAAAGTATTTATAGACATATTTCAACTGATTCAAGATATCAGTTTTAAAGTAAATAACAAATATTATAATAAACTTAAGAAAATTATCAACCCCTCCCTTACACTTAAAATTGTAAATTGCCTCTAATGTACACAATATAAGCATCTTAACATAAATATTAAGAAAGTGGAGGAATTTTGGTACTTCACTAAGTAATAAGATTTTCTAATTTTGATGAATTTGAAACTATCCATTCGATACTAAATATAAAAATCCTTGCATAATATAAATAGAAAGGCATAAAAAAGATAAAAGAAAATAAAATGACAATAAAGGGGATAAATATGAAATAACAAAAAATGAAAATAACTTTAAAGCCCTATCATTATCATCATCATCATCATCATCACCCAGTATGGAATCTCGCAATAACGCGAGGTCTGGGGAGGTCTGATAGTACACAGCCTTACCCCTACATAGTAGAGAGGCTGTTTCTGGTAGACCCACATGCACATGAGATAATAATGAAAAAAGATGGAAATAAAAAGATAATGAGAAGGATATACCGAATATATAGCCCAGTTCTGCAAGAATTCTTGATAGGCAGGAATGGACATGTCTCTGCTTTACTCCCGTTAGACTAGACTTACGGGTGCTGCACCCCTGAGAGAATGGTAAAGTTATGGTTACCGGCATCCGTTCTGGGCCTTTCCATTACACCTGAGTGTAAAAGACTAGAAGTATGACAGAAGGACTGGACTACCACATGCCACTAGACAAGACATAAGGCTATTTGCGCTGTTAAACACTGTTCGCGTGGTACTAGTAGCAACTCCAGATAGACTTTCAACCTGTCATTGGGGAACTTCAAAGAGTTTCTCGCACTTTAATCCTATTCCGCCAGAATTGTCTACTTCTGGCCGCTTCCGTGGTGAGGGCTAATTCGGTCATAT
>JAOQML010000009.1:1243479-1258571 GCA_027568935.1 Erythroxylum urbanii | reverse complement strand
GAACTAACCTTTCACGTCCTGAGAAGGAAATAGAGCTAGGAATCTATGTATAGAAAAAGACTAGTGAAATAGTAAGAAAATAATAATAATAATAATAATAATAATAATAACAAAAATAAAAAAATTGAAATAGAATTTAAAAACAAAACATGTCCTAAATCTTAGGTTGCCTCCCAAATAGCATTTTTTAACGTTATTAGATCGACATGCATTTTATGCTTACCATTAACTAAGGTCTACGATTAGTGGCTTACTTCTACCTGTTTCTCCATATAGTAGTTTCGTAACCTATAAAAAAATCACATGTTGTAAGATAATAATAATAAGGACATAATTTACAAAAATTAATAAATCCAATTAACTACATTAATGCCCTTTTCAATGAAAATTTGTTAATAAAACAAGGGATAACAAAACTCTCTGAATCTTTGGTTAACTCAAATAGTTTGTCTTGTGGGAAATGGGAACCATCGATACTGAATGTGACTACCAATGATTCATCAATAGTTCCCTTATTTAGCTCCTCCTCTTGTTTTCCTCATTCACCTTTGTCCACTCTCCTTCTTCATCTTCCTGGATAAAGACTTCATCTCCTTCTCTTTATTCAATCATCTCTTACCACTTCTATACTTCCTCTTCTTCCTTTTCCTCTACTACCTATGTCTCTACTTATCTTCCTCCACTATAGTAGAAGTTACTTCCTCTCTTTCTTGATATGAAACTTCATTCATGAAATCTACCTTCATGTCTTCTTGTTAATAAGCTCAAATAATATGTTATGTTATGTTATGCTCAATGTATTCTGGTGAAGAAAATACCTCATCGAATTCATGTCAGATATCTTCACTTTTGGCAAGGTATTCCTTTATTTTATTTGTAATACCTGCTTGTCGTTATTGTTGTTGTTGTGAATATTCAGTTGGAGCATAATCGTTCCATCTATTAGCATAATGGTTTCTTTAGTCAAAACCATAAGTATTCTCATAGGGTGTAATCTGAGGTTAGTTGTGCATACTAGGTTTCTCCCACGTGAAATTTGATGCTTGACATTCATGAATATAATGGTTACTCTCACATATGTCACAATACGAAGTGAAATTTGGTTGACCTTCCAAAAACAAATAACTAAACCTTTTTTTTCGAAATGGTTATGTTACCATAGACTATGACATATCATAGCTCTCATAAGAATATTGTCCACTTCATCCTTCCATTGTGAGTTGTAGCTATAATGATGAAGAAATTATATGAATGAATAATTTGAAAATGAAATAAAATAAAATACAAGAATAAATAACAAATAATGGTTAGATTAATAAAGTTAGGCTTTCCTAATATTACAATCCCTAACAATGGTGTCAAAAGCTTGATTGACCTTGATGAGGTCAATATTTAAATTTATTACAAGCACACGATGTAGTTGTAGCTAGCACAAAGCAATAAGGGTAGATCCCATGGAGACTGTGATTATTAGTAGTTATCCTTTTTTCTATTACCTAACCTAAGGATTAGATTTTAAATTTTAATCAAAAATAAAATAAATAAACAAACTAAAAATTAAAATAATTATGAACTCAAGACAGAGAAAAGGACTTAGAAAAATTAATATCAAATAATAGTATCTAGGTGATGAATCCCCCTAAGAATCATTAAATATTAACCCTTTATCTTGCAATTATATTATTGATTATTGGACTATTAAAATTCCTACCTTATGTTAATATCTTTCTCAAAACTATAAACATCTAATCCATCAGTTGATTAAAAGAACTCTTTCTAGTTAAAACCTCTAGGATTGCATTATTGATTTGTGAACTCCAATATTAGATTTGACCCTAATCCTAAGGATTTATGTCGACCTAAACCCCTAAGATTGCATTATTGATTTGTAAATTTTGTTATTAAATTTAACCCTAATCTTGAGGATTTATGTTGGCCTATCTTTTGGTTTGCATGTAACTCCTTCCAATTATGGTAGATCTATTTATACACGAGAATTTCGCAATCTCATTCATATGAAATCAAATCATGCACTAATATTTCGAATATATTAGAACAAGAATAAGATACATAATTGAATAACAATAAATCAATCAATATAATTGCATTAAATAAAAGATCAAAACATATTGTTATTTCTACTAAGGATTCATCACACTTAGACACTAAACAAATTTACTTACTTATATAAAATGATAACAAAGATAAATCTGTGGAAAAATCAATAGAAAACAAAGAAATCATAATTCTAAATCTCCTTTGTTTTTCTTTTATTGGATCTTCTTGCAAAATTGGCTTTAATGTCATTATCTAACAGATCTCTTGATGTATTCTTCATGTTTTTCTCATTCCTTGATTAGAACTATCGTCTCTCGAGGTGTCTCACATTTCAAAACTGCTTAATAATTTAGCTCTCTCCAAAAACACTAAAAATCATGACTTTACATGTTCATAGAGACTTATACGGGCATATACACGACCGTATTAGTCCAAGTTGTTTCAAATCTTTGTTCTATGCCATAATTTCATTTCAAATCTTCTCCTTTTAGTTCGCTAAGGCAATTATGACCTACAAATCCACTTAAAGTACCAAAAATACTACAAAACTATTAAATAACAAGCAAAACATGTTAAATATGGATGTATAATTATAGTTAAATAGGCATCTATCAGCAAGTCATTTTTACAATTCAGATTACCATATAATAACTTCCTCTACAAAGGTTATCAAGTATTATAAGGTTGATTTTATTGAATTAGTATTTCTAACCAATTCCATTTATGTAACTTTTTAACCCAGACTTTCCTTTACCAATACACAAACATCTCTTAGTAATCTTTCGAAGATATCAAATAATCTATTTTACTGTTGCCTAATGTTCCATTTTTAAGTTAGATAAGAATCTAGTGACAACACTAACAACACTGGTAATATTAAGTCGAGTGCATATTATAACTTACATAAGACTACCTAATGCAAATGAGTATGGAATATTCTTCATTTCCTCCATTTCTCTTTCATTCATACTTGGCTTTGAGTTCAATTTGAGAAGTGTAACAAGATGTGTGCATATGGCATTGGCTTCATGGATATTGAATCTCTTAAGTACTTTTTCAATATATTGCATATAGATTAACCATAAAAACTACTTTGACTTGTCCTAATTGATATTTATTATGAGAATTTATCTTGTCGGTCCCAAATCCTTCATAACAAAGGATTTGCTCTAAGCTCTTTTTAAAGCAACAATTTTCTTATGATCATGTCCAATAATCAACATGTCATCTACATAAAGTAGGAGTATACTGAAATTACATTTGGCATATTTCTTTATATAGACATAGTGGTTAAAGAGAGTTTTTTTTTAAAATCATACTCAACCATGAATGAATCAAACTTTATGTACCATTATCTTAGTGCTTGCTATAGACCAAAGACTATTCTTTAGTTTACATGCCATCTTTTCTTTTCTTAAAACTTGAAATCCTTCAAGTTATTCCATATAGATCTTTTATTCAATATCAACATAAAGGAAAGTTGCTTTAGCATCAAATTGTTCAACCTCCAAGTCTAGGTTGGTTGTAAAACTAAGTCCTATTGGAACAGGTGACACTTTGAGCACTTAAGAGAATATTTTTTCAAAATCAATACCCTTTTTCTAACTAAGTCATTTAACAACTTGTTTAACCTTGTACCTCAAATCTAGATTGTTTTCTTCTATTTTAATCATATAAACCCATTTGTTTTTCAGTTTTTTCTTCCTCTAGATAATTCCACTTAATCATATGTATGTTTCTTATTCAAGGATTTCATTTTCTCTTGCATAGCTTTCTTCTATTCTTTCTTCTGGTTATTGGTTATAGCTTCTTTATAGTTTCGAGGATTCCACCTCATAAGTTATAGTCACATACTCATTTGGAGAATATTTAATGGAGGGATTTCTCTCCCTGGTAGATCATCTCAATTAAGTCTTTATGGGGTCAGCATGATCAATCTCTGCTTTAGTCTACTCAATTTGATATCCCTCTTAATTAATATTTACTATTGATGGAGGGGTAAGATCATTGATACTAATGCTATCATCTTATATCGTAGAAAGTAGACCAAGATTAGAATGGCTAACAATTTTGGTTTTAAGCTTCTCTGGCTTTTTCATGTCTTCATTGACCTAGTCCTTAAAATTTTTCTCTTTGCTTCTGATATTCATTTATTGATATGATCATATGCTAAATTCATCTTTATGTGTTGCAATGTATATGTAGAGCTTGTTTAGTGCGTCAAGCTTGGTCATTCATCCTTGGGAGTATAAAAAAAATGTTTGAAACTCAAATATTTATAAATGGTTGTAAGAAACCTTCTTTCGAAACCAAACTTCTTCTAAGATATCTCCATCCAGATGAATTAAAGGTGAAAGACTAACAATGTTAGTCACATTCTTCTTATCCTCACCTTAAAATGACTTGGATGGCTTGGCATGAGAGAGAATATATTGAACTCTTTCTTCAATAGAGTGGTTTATTCTAAAGTTCCACTTAGTTCTTTAATTGTTATGTCTTCTAAGCCCTTTGATTCTTTAATGGCATTCACCATATGATTAAATTTCTTACTAACTAATTTAAGAATTTTTTTCAATTACCCTTAAATCAATTACTTCTTCACCAAATTTTCTCAGTTGGTTCAGAATGACCATGACTCTTATAAAATAATTGAAAACTATTTTGGATTCTTTCATTTGAATAGATTCAAATTTACTATATAAATTCTGGGGATGAACTTTGTTTTCCTTCCCCTTTCTTTTGCAAGCTTCTTAAAGTATTATATCTTATGATTTCTTCCCCGTAGTAGCACTAGACACTTTCTCAAAGGTGGCCTCATTTAATTATTGGTGAATAAGAGAAATAACCTTTTGATCCTTCTTCTTCTGCTTTGTCGAAGATATTTCTCGAATTTTGTCGATGCAATTGTATCTTCAGGAACCTTATAACCATTTTTTTACAATGTTCCATGCATCATGCGCATCAATTAGTGGCTTTGTACGAATGCACCAACTATCAAAACTTTTCTTATGTAAACTATGGGACTTAGAAGGGAATCATGTAATTTAACATTATTTCTAGCATTAAGGATCTGAAACACCACTTTGTTGAATATAGAAGAAGAAGAAGAAACAAGTGTTTTCATAAAAAGAATAAGGAGGGAGAGGATTTTAACAAAACACACCTTTGTTATGATAATTACAACACTTATAAATTTATTCCAACCTCTGACAATACTATAAAACCACATATGTATAGTAAAAATCAAAAAACTATGTCTAGATTTTTTAATTTTCAATATTTGTATCTTACTTATACACTAACATATAACTAAGTTTGATTGTTTTAAGGATTGGTTTGTTTTATTGTTTATTGTAATATCAACTTAAATTTCAATCTTAAAATTTTGTGAGACAACTTGTTGTGAAATTGAAAGATTAACTTTTTTTGTAAATACTTATTAAGTTTAGTGGATTTATTTGTTAGTTTAGCCCGTAATTTTTTCCTCTACATTGAAAAGTATTTTACGTTAAACTTTAGTATTGTTTCATTGTTTAGTTTTTTCTCATATTTTTTGCTATTACAATAAGGAAAAATTTTTCTTGTCGTTAATATTTGGTTGATTTTTTAGACAGTTGTATATTTATCTCTAAACATAAAGATAGTGTTTGGGCTATAATCTCACTTTAAAGCCACAGCAAGTATCAAGTTTGGGTGGCACCAAGATGGGACTTGGTTTTTTACAAAAACAACGCTGAAGATTTTCAGACGTAGGAGTTTCGATGATAAAGTTATAGATTGGGAGTAAATTGATTGTAGGAAATAATGGCATTCCTTGGTTTGGTGCAAAGTTCAGGACAAAAGATTACTTGGGTGTTGGCTTCGAAGAAGAGTGTGAACATCGAGGACAGAAAAGAAGAAAACGAACGAAATTATGGAGTATCGCAGGCCATGAACAATAGATTAGGTGTCAGAGTGTCCTGAAGTTGCCTGTGCCGCTGTCCTTGGATCAAAGGCACTGCGAGAAGAGCACGTTACTTCTGGGGCTACAAGTGGGGGTGTGAGGGGACTCTACTTGAGATGGGCATCAACATTACACTGGATATCTACAGAGGCCCAATAAGCTGGCCATTCGACACATGGTAATTAGCTGTTGTTTTAATTAATTACTTTGAGACTGGAACGGAAGTTGAAAGTGAAAGCTGGAAATCAAACATGGTTAGTGTAGGTAGTTTAATATTCTCATCTCTTAATTAGAGGTCTCGAATTCGAGTCTTAAGCATAAAAAGACTTATTTTGCTAACATTTTACTCCTTACAGATTAACCCGGAGCGAGCAGAAATTAGTCTGAGTGTGAATGATTTAAAGGTACCTTCTTATAGTTTAGACCCTTCTAGGATACCTCGTAGGCTAACAAAAAAAAGTGAAAGCTGGACCATTGATATACATGTGAAATCATCGACGGTACTGGTAGGTCATTTATTTTATAAACAAACTTAAATCATACAACATTAAGAAAATCAAATTGGCGCAGGTAACTTTATTTTAGTTTGAATAGGTTAGATTTTGGGGAGAATCGTATCTTTTATTTAGGTTTGTAAACTAACTTCTAGTTTTCAACTTAATTCTTATTCCAATTTCAACTCCTCCTTCGTATGATAAGATTTTGATATGGTTGTCAATTAAAAGTTTATCCTACGAATTATAAAAGTATAATTGACATTATATTTAGTCATATTTTACACATTTGTTTAATTTTCTAGCAATTCATACTAATAAAAATATGGATTATAATTATTATTTTGAAATTTGTGTAATAATCTAAATTGATATATATGTTGATATCGCATGCCTATAACAGAAATTCACATAGAAACTGCACAAATCCTCAACATTATTAATAAAGACATCATTAAAAATTATAAGATACGGAGGACTTTAGTAATAAAATTATATTAAGGAATCAAATATGAATAAAGAACAAATATAACAATTATTTTTTAAATGATTTTACAATATAGTTTATTCTGTAAAATTGTGTGCGATTAGATCATTAGTTGTAATTGAAAAATAAACAATTACCTTATAATTTTTCAAAAATTTTCAAAATTTGCATCTCTAACTGTTTGAATTCTAATAACACAAAGTTGAAGAATATTTGATGATTCATTGACTTTTTTTAAAAGTAAATAAGAGTATCATTAATTAAAACTAGATTAAGATAAGTGAAATCAAATACACAAAAAGTTAACCATCTATAACTTAAACAATTAGTCATAAGAGGACATAAAATATATGCATCACTGATGCAGCATGAGTATAAGTGTGGAGACAACATATTGCATTTAAATCATCCTCCACCTATAAAGCTAATAAGTGATCATTAACTTTCTTAATTTCCTCACAATTGCAGCTTCTCTAATCTTGTTTAGTAGCTAGTGATGGATAATGGTAAAGCAAGTGTGAGTACCTTTGAATATCATGTTATTTCTTCTAATCCATATAATATAGACTAAAGCACTAAAAGCTAGTCCAAACATCTTTTGGTTTCCTTTAGTAGCACAATTAAGTTTCAAAACTTATGATACTATATTTTTTCACGAAGTTTAGGGGAAAAAGATTTTGTAATGTACCAATAAATAATTCCAGAGGAAGCTAGAAAACCAACATTTAAAGAATATATGATCCATATCCTCTTGCTACTCTTACCATAAAGTGCATCTAGGATCCAATTGATGGAATTTTTACATGTCTTTTTTTCCTAACTTTGCTTTAATTGTAAGCCATAATATGAAGGCTGAGTTACAGATAATATCAGCATTCTATACTAGCTTATGTCATTCCATAAGGTTCTATGAGTTAGTGAATAACTTTTTACAAGAGATGTTTTAGTAAACCTTATAATTTCTATTGAGCCACAAAATGGAATCCTCTTTAGTGGAGTTCGGAGGGTATGCAAGGAGATTGCTATTGATAAGCCTTTTTGAGCATGTCTAAACCACTTTCAAAAGTTGTTCCCCATAATTAGTTCCACTATGTTTATAGCTAGTACACTAGCTTTTAATATGTCCAAACCTTGAATCCTATGAACAGAACCCAATTATCCCAGTGGCTAAACCAAAAGGATGTGTTCTTCCCATTTCCAATTTTGTGCTTTATAATTAGACTAACCAACTCCTTTATATTTAGTATCTACTTCAAAGTTTAAAAAGTACTAGTTTTTTCCTTAATTGACCAAATGTTTGCCCCTTTTAAGAATTGCACGTGAATCCACTAGACCTACAGGGACTCTTAGTATATCCAAATCTTCCATAACTTTTAAATAAGAGCAGTTTACTAAGAATTCAGGTTGAGATGATGCCAAACCCTCTATATTCCTTAGGTGTACAGATGTCTTCCATTTGATTTTAATGACTTTAACCTACTTTTCAAGCTAAATCGTAGGAATCTTCCAAGTAACTTCTCAATTGATTTTAAGATCTCCTTTAGGAGAGCTAAATGCAAGAATCAATAGATGTACAAGTTACTCAAGACTAAGATGATAAGTTGTATCTTACCATAATATGGAAGAGACTTGTTGCACCAACTATTTATCTTCCTTTATATTGATTCAATGATAATAGGTATAATAAATATAAAAAAGCTTATTTGTGCTTATAAGGACAAAAAGGTATTTGAATGGGAGTTGTTCTTGCGTGAATTGTTTAGTTAAGCTCATTAGATCATTTACCTTATTGGTCTTTACAGATAGGTAGAAGTTACTTTTGTTTAGGTTATAGCTCAAACTTGATTAGGATTTGAACTACTCAAAGGAGTTTAGGAAAACCTCTAATGAGTTGGTGGTAATCTCATAAAGTAATAGCATATCATCTATAAAAGAGAGGTTATAAATGCCTATCCTGTCTCATTTGTAGTGAAAATTAAACATAACTTATTAAAGATGTTAAGAGCAATTAGTTTAGAAAAAATTTCAATACTCAAGAAAAATAGATAAGGGGACAAGGGGTCTCTTTACGTAAGCCCCTTTTCAACTTTAAATAACCTTATTGGTTCCTTATTTAATAGCATTGAGAATGAACATTCATTTATGTATCCAAGAGATGAAAATTACAAGGAATCTAAGCATCTTTAAAGTATAGAAGAGAAAGTGCTAGTTTAAGGAATCGAATGCCTTTTTAAAATCAATATTTAAGGCACACCTTCCAATCTCCTTTCTTTTATGATATCCCTTAAATGGTTCTTAAGAAATCAAGATACTTTCCTTAATATTCATACCTTGTATGTAAATACCTAGTGTTGGATTAATTATCCCTTTGAGAACCAATTTTAACCTATACGCTAAAATCATTGAGATAGCTTTTTAAATCACATTATAACATGCTATAGGTATGAATTCTTTAAGAGAAGATAGATTAGGGGCTTTGGGAACAAAATAAATAATGTTTTTGTTAAGCTCACTCAAAAGCTTACCATTGTGGGAAAATTCAAGGATTCAATTAAAGGCTAATAAACTTGTGAAGTCCCAAATACTTTGAAAGAATGTAGAATTGAAGTCATTAGGAATAAGTGCCTTATCAGGATTTATAGCGAAAATAGCTTGTTTAATTTCCTTTCTTGTGATCTATTTAGTTAGCATGCATCTGATTTCTTGAGGTAGGAAGTTAAAGACGCATGATTTAACTTGATATGGAAAAGGAAAAAAAAACTCATCTATGGAGCCTAGGAGATCCTTATAATACATAAAGGCTATCTCCTTCATCTAGTATTGGTCATAAGCTAGGGTACCAGTATTGTTATGGAGAGATATGATATCTCTCTTTCTCTATTTCATGCGCTTTAGCCTACTCCCCCATTTCTTCTTCCTTGGTTTTGAAACTCTCTTAGTCTAAAATGATTGGTGATGTCAACCCCTTTTAGTTGATTAGGCTTATCCCTCCTTCTCTGGATATTATTATCCTCATTGTTTTTCCACTAATAAATGTAATCAAATCTAGAACTTCTAAATAGGCAATTATTCTATTGAATTTTCTTTTTAAGATATAACCAACATTTCCTTTTATTCAAAGGTGAGTACTACGAATTGGTGTAATATTGATTAAGTTTAAATCTTTATCAACGAATTATAACTTTTCCTCTTTAAATTCAAAAATGAAATAGTTATAACAAAGATATGAAATCAAGCCCTTGAAATATTAGGTGTAAGCCTCTATTTATTCAAAATAACGTCTTGATCTAGATTTGAAAAAACTAAAAAGAAGTTGTACCAATTTGAATTCACTTTCACAACATTCATCTTGAATACTACTATAAAGGGCTTAAGATACCTGCCAGTGCTATCAGAAGACCAATTTGACTTGATAAATTCATTACTTTTCTAAACAAAATAGGTATAATATGATTGATGTTAAGGTTGAGCTAGAGATGGGGCTACCAAAAACCACTAAAATCTTTAAACTAGGTAATCAAAAGAATATGGCATAATTTAAAGTTTCAGTTAATTACCAACATAAACCAAAACTCAATAAACTAATAAAAGAATTAACAGTCTTTAGGGGAATCTTCAAGGCAGATAAATTTGAGGAATTAATAGATACTACACAAGCCAACTACCAAGTATCTTAAAGAACTGTATGACCAATTTGTCAAACTAAGGATAATTTTTATGCTTTGATGCTTAGCAATTCCACCTTAAGAATTACTCCTTTGTTAATTCAACTATTGTTGAGAACACTAATACTGTATTGGCTCAAACTCCCTCTCCTTTCATCTAGTATCATTTAGATATTAATATCATACCTGTAAAAAGGAAACTTAGGAGGAAGACTAAGAAAAAAAACCGATAGCTTTTTAACAAATGCTAACTTATGTGATCATATCTTGAAATGTGAAGGGTTTGAATTACACTTTTAAACAACAATTTATTAAAGACATTTTAATTACCAAAGATCCTAATATAGTTATTGTTTTAGGAAAAAAATTATAGAATCTAAACAAAGGCCTTCCTTTTATAAGTAGTAATTAGAAAATGATGAGTAACCACTCTTGTCAATTTAGTGAAAGAATTATAGTGGCCTATAACCTCCATAAAGTTTTGGGAGATCACTTACACAACATTATTTTTATTTTTATTTTCTTGCATCTTTACCTTATCATTGTCCCTTTCCTAATAAACGTTCGTATAACCTTTATGTATGACTCCAATAATTTTGGTATAAGAAGAAAATTTAGAATAAATATAAAGCCAAATAATAATTCTAATAGAAGAAACACTACCAAAAATAGAAGCTAACAAGGCATAACAACCTTATTGTCTCAATAGACAATTTTTTGGCTAGAAAACCTGGAACCTAATCAGAGATAATGTTTTTAAAACAATATAAGAATTCTTCTCTAATGACAAACTTCTTCAAGAATTCAATAATATATTAATCAACCTAGTCTTGAAATTCCCTAATTTAACAATTATTTATGAATTTAGGCTAATCAATTGATGTAACTGATTTATAAAATCATCTCTAGATTTTTTATTGATAAACCCAAAAAGTGTGCTAAAGACTCTCATTAACCATTCCTGGTGATCTTTTATACTAGGCCATAATATTGGTGATAGCATCTTGTTGGTTTAGGAGCTTCTCCATAACTATCATCGAACACCCAAATTTAAAAATTGCCTTATCAAGATTAATTTTAAGAAAGCCTTTGACTCTGTAGAATTGAGATTCATTATCAAAACCTTAAAAGCTTTCAGCTTCCCTTATCTCTTCATCAAGTGGTTAACATAATTTATTTCCACCACCTTTTATAATGTTCTCATAAATATGGAACCAACACCATATCTTCAAAAAAGGTAAGGGGTTGAGTCAAGGTGGCCATCTCTTCCCTGATCTTTTGGCCCTTTACCTAAAGGTCTTTGTTAGGCTGATTTCTTCCAATAATACAGGAAACAAATAGTTTAAATATGATCACGAATGTAATTAAATGATATTGTTCAACCTCTCATTTTCAAAAGACTTATTTCTCTTCTACAAGGCTAACGTCCCTTCTATTAAAATTTTCATGGACTATTTAGAAGAATTCAACAATTTACTAGTGCTAAGGATAGACCATTGTAAGAGTACACTCTTTTTGTAGTTTTAAACTTCATGAACTATCCCTTAGGGTTGCTAACATTCATAAGACTTACCTAAAAGGGTTGCTTATCACTATTTGACCTTGTACAATAAATGATTGATAGTTGGAACAATAGGAACCTTTCTTATACAAAGAAAGAGTAGCTTACAAATTCAGTTTTGCGTAGCCTTCACATATATTGGTATGGCTATGTCTTCCTCCTGATGAAGATAGTTAAATCAAATGAAAGAGCCTTGAATATTTTCTTATGGACTAATAACAAAAAGTATATTATCAAAGATAAGGTAAATTGAAAATAATCAAATAGGAATCCACTCCATCTAATTAATGCCCAACTTGCTCTTAGGAAAGAGTATATAGAAGTTTTTCATAAATTATGAATCAATTTAGGTATAATGAATTCATACTCATTTTTTAAAATGGGAAAGCTTTTAGAAAGCCAAGGTCAAATATGATAGTTTATGGTCTATGAAATGGATTTTTAAGTTGAGGAAAAAGGTAAGAGATGTTTTTAAGGTTATTATTGGCAATGGGAGAGATACTTAGTTATGACGATAATTGGCATTTAGTAGGTCTCATTTAAATATTATTGAATATTAGATCCATCACTAAAGGATTACATCCTCAACAGAAGTGTAGAATATCATTTATAATAACTCCTAAGATGTAATTAAGGTCATTATTGGCAATGGGAGAGAGACTTGGTTATGATATGATAATTGGCATCCATTAGGTCCCATTGAAAGATTCTTGAATATATTAGATCCATCATTAAAGGATTACGTCCTCAATAAAATTTCATACTATCATCCATAATAACTCCTAGAGTTAACCTCTATATTAATTAAGTGTTTTAACCTAAATAAAGCTAAACCTCCCTAACTAGCCACTAACAACTTTAAAGAAAACAAGGTTATTTTTTGTATCATAATTATCTTAAGGTCAATAACCTCTCTTATTGCCTTCCTCCTATTTTCTAGTATAAATTAGTCTAATTTCCTAGTAGGTTCCCTAAATCCATCTACAAATCCAGTTTCCTTCTATGTTTGGATATCAAACATAAGCTCTAAATTAAGGACCACATTCCATATTTTTCCTTTTTCCCATAATGTCTTTGCTCTTTTTAAAATGGAAGTTGGATTGTGTGATCAGCTATTTTTTTATTGCTCTTACTCCTCGTTGGTTTAGAATTCTACTATCCAAAGTTGTAACCTATAATATAATGCTTAAACTTGATAGAACCTTATGTCTTAGGCTTCCAAGGTCGGTTATAACAATAGAAGAGACACTATTTTATTAAATTTTGATTTCAAATGTACGATGTACTTCGTATGGAAAGAAAGAAATGATAGAATTTTAAAGAACTTACACAACACTCCTGCTATTCTTAGTCTTCAACTCAACCATTGGATCAAGAAAGCTATAATTATTAAAATGTTAACACTATGATTTTTCAACTTATGGCTACTTAATAAAATATTTAATCTTCTTTTTCTTTTTTAGCTTGTTCTTACTTCTTTCCATTGAGTAGATTTTTCTTTACTATTGATCCTTGTAAAATCTTAACTATAAGGTACTCTTCTAGTTCTTCCTTTTGTTCCCTTATTTCTACCTTGTATGGCTTCTTTTGTTAATATATTTTCTTTATTTTCCTAAAAAGATATAGGAACTTATTTGATATCTAACACTCTATAGTTAGAAGTATTGATCTTACCTCCAAATTTCGACGAATAAGACACCTTTTTTTTCTATTCTTTCAAGTTTTGAAGGCAAATTTTTTCCTTTTCTAGTGTTTATAATTAGAATAGTATTTTAATTAATTAAACAACAAATCAAATGATTTAATATATTGTAATCCAATGAGAGAATTATTTATGTAATTATTAGGGAGCTAAATTAATTACTTATTTTAATAAAATTAGAAGTTTAATCAATTTAATATTATCAATTTTATCTTTGAGTAACACTATAAGAAAATTGCGAATTAGTGTCGGAATATTACCGACGACAAAACTTCCGTCGCCGTTTACCGACGGACAGTAAATAGTCCGTCGAAGAACAGAAATTTTTATCGATGGACAATCAATCTGTCGGTAATATTGTAGGAAAAAATTCAGCCCAAAATCTGCGACAGACAATAGCGATGGAAAATGTCTCGACGACGATAAAAAAGCAGGAATCGTTCCCGCAATTTAATTGCTTTGCCAGTTACCGACGGTATGGCTTTCCGTTGGTAAGTATCTTGTATTTACGGACGACAATGACGTCCGTCGGTACATGATCTATTAATATACCGACGGCAAATCTGTGCGGTCGGTACATACACCGACGGAATGTGAATATTCCGTCGGGGAATTGTTGACGGTCAAATATTGCCGACGGTTAGAAGTTACCGTCGGCACATGGAATTATATACCGACGAAATTATATCGTACCGTTGGAACTTTTTTGCAGCAAACCTTATGTACCGACGGAAGTTCAAAACCGTCGGTAGTTAAGATATATTTATAATTAGTATCGTGTTTTTACCGACAGAGACGCTTCGTTCCGTCGAAATGTGTATCTGCTTATACCGACGGTAACCTATCACCGTCGGTAATTGTCGGCAGCAAAACCTATTTCGCCGACGGAATGAGGTGTCCGTCGCTATTTGAATTTCTTCCGGAATGTTTATGGCGCTCTTTTACCAACAGTATATCGTTGCCGTCGGTAACTGTCGGCGATTCTCGCTCTCTTACCGACGGAATGGTGTTGTCCGTCGGTAACAGTCGGCGGCCGCGCGTTCTTAAAACCTATAATGCCGACGGAATTTATCGTTCCGTCGGTAAACGAGCGTCTATTTAACACGCCCGACCCCCCCTCTCCCTCGCGCTTTCACTTCTCACTTCTCCTCTTTGCTTAAGGTTCAGAGTTTTCCGACTCCT
>JAOQML010000009.1:1226830-1238270 GCA_027568935.1 Erythroxylum urbanii | reverse complement strand
AAATCAATTAATTTTTATTTAATAATCTCTTTTTTAATTAAAATTTAAATTCTTAAATAAATAAAGGTAATCTTTTTCAACCATATTTTAATTTTTAACCGATTGTACGAAATTTACATCTCTATTTTCATCAATTAAACTTTTGACGTAATTTTTAAAAGAGTAAATAAATCTGTATTTAAGGATTTGTAAGTTTCAAATTTTCACAAAAGAGTATGTCCGCAAATTTCACGTGTTACCTGGGAAGTGTCAACTTTTAAGTCGTTCAAGTAACCTCTTAGATTTAGTGCATGTTAAACCTCATCATGACACGTGTCAGTCCTTACACATGAGATGGGCCATGCCCCACGCAAAACTCTGACAGATTCCACGTGATCCCAAGTGGCGATATATCTCAAGATAAATGGACCGTCTAAGGTGTCCTTCCCCAATGATGAGCTGCCACGTTTCAGGCTTCCTAATTTAAATTTTAATCTCCTGCCTCTGACCATGTTCCCCGCAGCCCCAGGCAAGACTTATCTCTTTTTCCCGATCATGTTATACAAGACAAGTGCTGGAAGTTTAAGATCAATATGGCCTGGCCTTTCCTTATGCTTTATGTACATAATGAATCTGGTTACTTAATATAATTTGTATGAGGCCACAACTAACTAGATCATGCTACTAATCTAATTAAATGATGTGAAACTAATAACACCCACTTAATAATAACAGTTTATTGACAAATGGGATTTAAAAGGCTCATAATATATTGCTGTTTTATACATGTGGTCTTCAAGGTACGTCATGAACTTTGTATGGAACCAAAAATATAAATATACATGATCCGTATACTTGTAGAATTGATTGCAAAGAGTTACTCGTTGAGGTAGACCGACCAATAA
The DNA here is from genome assembly GCA_027568935.1 of Erythroxylum urbanii. Lineage (NCBI taxonomy): Eukaryota > Viridiplantae > Streptophyta > Magnoliopsida > Malpighiales > Erythroxylaceae > Erythroxylum > Erythroxylum urbanii. The sequence goes on along the minus strand of JAOQML010000009.1, from coordinate 1,237,386 downwards.
TTGCATAACTATGATAATAAATGAATTAAGAGGGCTAGAAATTAAGAAAGCCGAAGTTGCTACAACCGCTGCATGTGATGGTGAAAGGTGATAACAGGACCACAAGCTCACCGACCCACACAATTTCGAGACAGGATCCTCTCTCTAATTTTATGATATTTTATTTTGACCTATAAATTTCAGCCATTTATATATGTAGGTCTCACATAAACGAAAATTATATAAATAAATAGTTGAGATTTATGGGATAGAGTAAAACACTATAAAATTAGACAGATGATCTTTATTCCACAACCCCTTTCAGATTTAAAAGAAGAAGATGGGAAGAAAGAAAAGAAACAAGGGTTATTGAGTTGCTTTGAAGTGTCAAAAGGTTCCTTTACAAGTTACAGTTAAATGCAGTTTTTGGTTAATGTCATATCATTTATGACATAATTAATTTAAAATATTTTTATTTTATAAATATTTTTTTAGATAAATATATTTTACAAATAAAACTAATATAAGATATTAATAACCAAATTAATAAATTTATATAAAACATGTCTATTAAATATTCTTTAAGATAATTATATAACTGATTATTTGACTTGAAATATTTAAATTATATCTTTTATGAATTATTATGTTATGATAACCAGAGAGAATGTTATATTATCTTCAACTATTTTAATGCTCCTAATACTTAAGTAGTGATGATGTGTTATTCAATGTTAATTAATTTTTATTATTATGTTGTATTAATTTTATGACCAACAATATTAATAATACTCTTTATATATATGACATAATAAGATATTATTGACCAATTACTGAATCGGAATAATGTTTTTTGTGCGGAATTAAAATGACGCGGCCTGTGTGGATTTTAAACACTCCTTCTGTATGTACATTGACCATGGAGACAGTACTTCTGAAAAACTGACGCATGGCATTAATGTCACTGCGGCCGATAAGGACCGATTGGTCATTTGGTAAGAGTGAGGAGAAGAGAAGAGAAGCGAAGCTGGGCAAGCAGTTAGTGGGTATCTCTCCCTTTCTTCTCTCTGTCGCTCTCTGTTCCTTGTCTGCGAAGTAAGAAGTCTTTTCTCTTACCCTCAGAGAGAGAATCTAAAGTTTGAAAATACTGTGAGTGAACACGGTTAAAAACTTAAAGTAAAGAACAAAATCTTGATCAGAAGTTAAGGAAAACAGGAGCATCACTGGTTCTAAGTTCTAACTCTGTTTTTTTTTTCCTGCTCTGACCTCGAATCTGCTGTGGGAGCTTACCTCCAAATTTGGCTGTACTTCTAAAAGGAATAATCTTCAAGACTTTGGAGGTCTTTTCTGTTTCTGGGTCGGTTCCATGTACTCTGTTTTTTCAATGGTTTGCTTCTTGAGATAGCGATTGGCCTCCGAATTTGGTTAGGGTGGGAATTGGAAACCAATAAAAAAAGATAATGTCCTTCAAGAGCAGAGGAGAGCAAGTACCTGGTAGGAGTGTTATATCCCAAAAATGGACCCTTTTGTTTTGCTTGGGAAGTTTCTGCGCCGGGATGCTCTTCACCAACAGGTACGGATAGTCTTTCCCATCCTTTGTTCTTCTTTTCTATAAATTCTTGATAGTTTTCAAGCAGCGAATTCTTTTGGAAAGGCAACTGCTTCTGTGTGGTCATTGAATTTGGATCCCTATGTTCTAATTAATTCAAGCTAGTTTGTCAAATTTGAAGTCCTGTCAAGAGTAAGGTAATCTTATTTTATTCAAATTTTGTACTTAGGAAGGCTGTAGGTAATCTTGTATTAAAAGATCTACGTTTAGCTGATTCTAAATTCTACAGGATTTAGGCACTAGCTTAGCTAGTGTGTTATCATAATTACGCTTCAGTTGGACGGTTAGGTGATTTCTCTGATTTCGAAGATGTCTTTGAAAGTTGATTTCTGGCTATTAATTATGAAGTGCGGTAGATCTAAATTTGGATCATGTCATGGTTAAAACTATAGTTGTTTTCTTTCGCCTTTTGGGTATTATTTGACTTGTTTTTAACCTTTTCGTGCCTTTCTTTTAATATTATGGGTGAAAGTGTGCTTTTTGTGATAAATCGATTCTAGTTTAACAAATGGCAATACATGCATCTTCTAGTTTGTTCATCATATTGCAATTATTAGGTATTAATTTTGTTCTTTAACTACTTCTTGCGTGATAACGACTGATCCGGTTTATTTGCTGGAAACATCAATTTACCATTGAAACCTGCTCTCACATTAATGGGCAGGATGGACACTGACATATATTGTACATTGCTGTAATACTTGATCAATACCTGTTAGTCCCGACTTCAAGTTCTTTACGAAATCATCCTGCAATTATGAATCTATGACATCCCATTATGATACTTGGGGAAAAAAAAACAAAGAATTCCACCATATTTTTCTTGTTTAGAAGTTTTTAATTGTTAAAATCTCTATTACTCTGTTCATCTAAATAGTAAAAATGGTTATGTTGTTGTTTTACATCGCTGCTCCTCTAGAAACGGAAAGTGGGGTTGCGGTGAATAGTGCTTTCTTATTGCCCTTCCCTTTGAAGCTTGTGTTTCAGTTGAAGCGCAATGAAGTTGCAGGGGTCATATTGAAATATTTTCTTGAAAAAGATCCTAAAATAAACAATTGGCTGTTGGCAGTCCATTGAGTAGTCCTTGCACATTCACCATTTTTCTTTTGCTGAAAAATTGTTTTTTTAGTTGTGGTTTCCTGAAGTGAAAATATGATTTGACTGACATAAATTGTGGTTAAGAAACTTTTTATTGGTACTTGAGAGATCTGATTTGCTTAATGGCTAATAACCGGTTCAGAATGTTGATGGACTCCAAAGGTATCACACGGACAACTGCAACTGAGGCTGAAAGGCTAAAGTTGGTTTCTGAGGGTTGTGCCTCTAAAGTTGTGAGTATCTTCGCTACTTAAAGTTCTTTGCTTGTTAGTTGTTCAAATTGTTGAAGGTAATCTGATTTAAATCCATTAGTTGTATCAGAAAGAAGTAAAGCGGGACTCCCCAGACATAGTTAGCGAAGTGTATAGGACCCATAATGCCATTCAGTAAGTATGGATTGGCTTATAAATTATTCCTGACTTAGCTCATTTTGTATTTAATTTGCATCGTAGTGTCTGGAATAATAAACTTTTTTCTTTATCTTAAATGCAGAACATTAGATAAAACTATTTCAAATTTGGAGATGGAATTAGCTGCTGCAAGGGCTGCACATGAATCTCTATTTAGTGGCTCTCCTTTATCAGAAGTCTCAAGCAGAACAGTATCGTCTGTGAAAAGAAGATACTTGATGGTTGTTGGAATTAATACTGCTTTTAGCAGCCGAAAAAGGAGAGATTCAGTTCGTGCTACATGGATGCCTCAAGGTTCCTCAATTGATACTTTGCTACTTATCGCTGGTTTTCCTTGCTATTCCTACTGTCTTCTGCTCCTTGAATTTCTCTTCTGATGATTGGTCAATAAAATTAGGTGAAAAAAGGAAGAAGCTGGAAGAAGAGAAAGGTATAATCATCCGTTTTGTCATTGGTCACAGGTTAGTTTTGTTTCTCTTTTTGATTAAGAAAGTGAACATGCCTTACATCTTGTGTTTGGATATGACCTTAATTTAAGCCTTATTCTTGGAGTTAAAGATGAATTTTGCTGCTTGGTTTCACAGTTCAGATATCTATATGTGCCTTTTAAACTCAAATGAGACGTAGTTGTCCTTTTTGTCATTAAGGATGATCAATTTAAGTTATCGTACTGCATAATTTGTTTGCCCAAAGGTAACCCAATATTTTATTCATGTTGTGCATAAAATTGCTCAAAAGTACTTACCATAATCTTGATGCAGTAGTCAATTTAGCTGATTTATGTATCCTGATTATTAAGACAATATCAGGAGTCCCAATTTGTGCTTTCTAGTTAGTAGATATGCCATTTGTGTAATGACTTCTGTTTACTAAGAATGGATATCATGCATCTAAACGTTGTCATATTTGTCCCGTACAGTGCTACTTCAGGAGGCATTTTGGACAGAGCCGTTGAAGCAGAGGACAGAAAACATGGGGATCTCTTGAGGCTGGTAATGCTTTAATATCCTGTGTTTATACTGTTCTCTTCAAAGAAGTTATATAATTTTCTTTTGATTAGACAACTGTTTGTTCGTGATCACGTCATTTTGCTGCTATGAGCAGGATCATGTAGAAGGGTACCTTGAATTGTCAGCCAAGACAAAGGTATACTTCGCTACTGCTGTTTCCTTGTGGGATGCAGATTTCTATGTCAAAGTTGACGATGATGTTCACGTAAACATAGGTAGGCTCAAATGTTGCATTTGACCCCATTACTTGTGCCATTTGTTGTGATGTGAAGGTGCTTAATTTGCATGTTGTCCATCCCTGGAGTTCAATACATATTATTTTGTTAAAGCCTCTGCAATACCGGGATGGTTAAAGCATCTGATCTGAGGAGGCATCATTCTTTTCCTCTTGAAATTACTTTACTATTTTTTATTAAATGTAATTTTCAGAAATTTCATGTTTAAGGCAATGTTTTTTTCTGTTCTTGTAGCAACACTTGGGGAAACTCTAGTGAGACACCGAAAAAAACCAAGGGTGTACATTGGATGCATGAAATCTGGTCCTGTCCTCAATCAGAAGTAAGAGAAAATGTCCTAAGAGTCCATTGCAAGGAAAAGCCATAGGAAGTAACAAAGTTTTGTTTTTGCAGGGGAGTGAGATATCATGAACCTGAGTATTGGAAATTTGGGGAGGCTGGAAATAAATACTTTCGTCATGCTACTGGACAGCTGTATGCCATTTCAAAAGATTTGGCTTCATATATATCAATAAACCAGTAAGTTCCATAGGCCACCTTTTTGTTTTGGGTTGCTGTATTTGTGATGGTTATTTTTGCTTATGTCAGGCATGTTCTGCACAAGTATGCTAATGAGGACGTCTCATTGGGATCTTGGTTCATTGGGCTTGATGCGGAACACATTGATGATCGCAGACTTTGTTGTGGCACTCCACCTGGTAAAGTGTGATTAAACTGAGAACTCAAACTCTAGTTTGCTGGAGATTTGTTATCAGCTAGATATTAGACATTGCTGGGATGGGATCTAATAAGCCCAGTATTCTTTACCTAATACGTGTGCTTATTGTCGTGTTGAAGAATATTGGTTCTCCTGCCACACACAAACAGGATTTATGTTGTATCACATCAGGTTTATTTCCTCGAGACCTGACGCTAAATTGATTAGATGTCATGTCACATAATTTTATCCCTCTTTCTGGGAGGTTAAGCTATCATGTAGGTTATTTAGGAAGCCCAAATTTTACTAAAATTCAGAAATTTCACTTTTTTCTTGATGATTCCTTGATGGGGGTTCACTATTTATTACAACCTGAAGTTTATCATACTCATCTAGAATTGAAAACCAATTTTGAGTGACTTAAGTTACCATGTACATGCTTATTCAGGTCAAAATGCAGTTGCTATATATGCTAATCATACTGCTTCATCCTTGAGCACATGCTTTCTTCTTCCAGTCAGCCTGAATGCCAAAATCTGACTAAAATACACTAGACTTATTGATGCTATATGCACTAAATTATCGAGCTTTTCTGCAATTTAAATATGGCGCAGATTGTGAATGGAAGGCTCAGGCTGGCAACATCTGCGTTGCTTCATTTGATTGGAGCTGCAGTGGTATATGCAGGTCTGCTGATAGAATAAAGGAGGTCCATCGAAGGTGTGGGGAAGGTGAGAATGCTTTGTGGACTGCAACTTTTTAGGAGGTGACTCAGCAGCTCTTCCAAACTCAGGAGGAGGATAAGCTGAAAGAACCTGAGGGATTAGTTTTTTTTTTTTTTTTTACAAATTCTACAAATGTAGACAAGTATCACATCACACCAATAGAAAAAGGACAAGGAGAAAGAGGCTGAGAGGGTAAGAGATAAAAGAGGACTTGCTATGTGGACTTCTCCATTTTCTTGAAGGATATAGACCACAGTATAGCAGCACACCAGAGAAAAGGGTAATAGCGGCGGCCAGCAGTTGGAGTTGCCCATTGTTTGAAGCTTGGAGAGCCGAATTTGTAAAAACATCCACACCTATCAAGCTATGCGTACAAATCCTTGTTGCTTTTGTCTGGCTGTTGGTGTCTTTGATCTAAGTCTCTGAAGAAAGAAACTCTTATCGATCTAGGCATTTCTTTTTAACCTGCAAACAATAATCATGGTATGGTGAAATTCTGAGACACCTACCATCAAAAATAGTGTTTGGTTTGTGAAATCCGAATAAATAGTCTAATAATGCGACTGAGGTTCATTGCAAAACTGAATTTAGCTGGGTGGGTGGAGGGAGAAATACTTCTGTGATATAAAATGTTTCACATTGATGATGCTGCCAATATTTACTTAATTATCAGAAGGCCTAACACGTTAATTAGACCGAAAAAGAGGGATGTGTCTCGAAAGAAATGGAAAAAGTGCCGAGAGAAGAGAGTGAAGAAAGCTGATCATAAAAATACTTTCAACTGATCTAAACTCTACGTTTGGTTGTATATGAAGATTAGTGTCCTCAAAAAGCGAAGGAAAAAACATAATGAATGACGTAATCATCCACACCCTCGCTTCCTCTGCGAGAGAACACCGCAAATCATATGTTTTTATAGAAAGTTATGGTCTGGCCTCTGGACGTCGCAAGAGAAGAAGTAATAAGCTGAAAACTTCTGCGTCCCGTTTCTCTTGTATTGCGTTTGAGGAATAGATGGCTAAAGCCTTGGGTGCAAAGTTGATACTCAAAACCATATTCTGAAGCCTTCATATAAATATCTTGCAGTCGTCCTTCAGCTAAAACAAAATTGCTGCTGAATAAAAGCAGCGACATATAGTTGGTGTACAGGAGAAAACATCTAAGAAACATTAATATAAGCAACAGTAAAAGAGATCTTACAACCGTTTTGTTAAGCAATTGCAAAGAATTTCCGGGTTGGTGCGATACAGATAATGATTGTATCATCCAAGACTAACCTCCCACTAACCAGACACGACAACATAGCCTGACGTGAGTGATATTGAGAACTACACAAGCAGAAGCAGCGGTACGTGATATTGGCACGGCTCAATCAAAAAGCAGGGCCCAAAAGATCTCTGAGCGCTGTTTTCTTATTGAACCGCACCAATATCCCGTTACATGACTGATGGTGTACTGTTATAGCCCTGCAATGATTTATTTCTGCATCTATCTCTGACTGTTGTTTCGTTCGTGGAAATCTCCAACAGAAGCAAACCAAAACATCAGAATTAAATCAAGTGAAAATCAGGTCTAGCTTAACTTGAATTAGTACCTGTTATACAGAGGAACAAAGAACATGCAAATCAAGAAGAGTCTGACAGGGCATAGAAGAAGACGATATAAGTTATGAGGGGTTGGGAGATTATGCAATGTAACAAACCGAGAGCACCAACTTGCTTTTTCTAAGCAAGCAAATAGAAACAGAAGGTGATGGCAGATGGTGGAAACATTGAAGAAGTGACATTAACATCTCCAACTACCCAACACGAAAGGAAGTTGGAATATTAATTTAAGAAGGTACAAGAATCGTGATAAAGCCCAAAGAGACAAAATCTAGAGCTTTTAATGTAATAGTGCATTTATGGATGATATGGGGAGTAGGGAGCGGAAGGATGTTTGGTTTTGTTCAATTAGACATTAATGCAGTCCAGAGACTCCAATGCAAAAGAGAAAAAGCTCTGTTCTAGTTTGTTTTGGGTACAAACATGACTTTCCACGAGGCATTTCGTAGGTACAGTAGCGTTATCATTTTAGCAAGTAATTAATATCCCATGTCTTTGTTTTCAATGAAATAACTGAAAAATGAAACTAACAATTCGATCTTCCTGTCCACGGTTATATATATATAGGTTCCTTTGGCGATCCTACGGTAGACCAGTCAAAAAGGGTTACAACAATAACTTCTCCTTATACAGTCAATAGGCTAAATGCCCAAATTCGGGCTAAAGTTATTTGAGTTTGACTAATTTATGGCCAGATGTTGTAATCTGCTCAGTTAAGGACAAAATATTTGTGAGTATGCTCAAATTAGCCAAATTTGGTCGGAAAATAGAATGTGTCATACACGCGTCGTTATTGTATACAAAAAGTGTGTTTAGAGAGTCAAGTGAATTTTAAATGTCAAGTAAAAAAAATACTTAAAAGCCTGTTTGATTTTCAAAAAAGAAAAAAAAGAATAATTTGCTAAATTTTTACATAATCTTAATTTTATTTAAAACCCCATATATTCACCCCCTCTTTCTTGTAATTTTACAGAACCCTACTTTTATGATCCAACATCTTGCCTCCTTCATGCATCATCACTGCAGATTACTTTAATCACTCTTGTCGATCCACCTTCTAGTCTCCAATCAAGGGGTTGTCTCGCCTCCTTCACGGATCATCGCTATTGGTCATTCTATCCCTCTCGCCAATCTACCTTATGAAGTAGGTTACCATTAGTTGTATTTTCATGAAATTGGTCAAACTAAGGCATAATACAACATGAGTTTTCAAGTATTCATGGTTAGCATATTCGGAGATTATATCAACAGAACGGGAGTGTGGATCACGTGATCTTGTACATCATGAATGGTTGAGTATGTACTTATGGTTTTACCGGATATTATGCAAATAAGTCTTGTAAAATGGTAAAAAAATGAATCTTACCTGTCAATTTGGGAAAAGAAGCTTCAAGGTTGACTTTGATAGAACTACAGGAAGTGGAAAGCCCTTTTCTTGAAACCTTGGTCTTTTTATAATGAAGCTTTTGATGTGTAATTGTTCCGATAAAGATAGAATTAACATGAAGGAAAAACTTCACTTAATAGCATCCAATATAGTTTGTTTCCTACATTACTATACCTTGTTTCAGGCATCAATCCAATGCTTCCCTTTGAATTTAACATGAGAATATGAACTCTGGTATGCACGTTCTTTGTGGTGGGCATGCATTTATGGTTTGAAAGTAGTATATGAGAATAATATTTGAAACTATAGTATAACAGTCCTATATTAGTGCTTTCTTTCTCCTTTTTGATATCCAGTTGGCAGATATATGGTCATGCGGAGTTACTCTCTACGTGATGTTGGTGGGAGCCTATATCCATTTGAAGAATATAATGATCCTGAGAATTTTAGAAAAATAATTCAGGTGACTACACCTAGCCACCATTTTTACTTCTATCTGAATTGTTAGTTATTTAAGTCATCTCATGCTTCTTCTTTTCGTGGTTCTTCTTATACAGAGGATAATGGTTGTATAGTACAAAATCCCTTCCTATGTTCATATATCTCAAGATTGTAGACACCTACCCTCTCGCATATTTGTTGCAAATCCATAACGGTGGGTTTCATTATGCAACTATCAGAATTTGTGTTAGTACATCAGAATTACGGTTAACTAGCTAATGAAACTTTGTATACCCTCTTTGAGACATTTTCCTCTCGCATTACTTATCTTGTCGAGATTATCAATTAAAGAAATAAGAATTCATCTAAAACTTACTAAAGAAACTTATAGAGTCATCTCAAGCCATTTATTACAAAAGAGACCGCCAAAGCTTTTCTCATCAAAGTGTACAACACATCATGAAAATTATGGGTGAGGTAAGAAACAAGCCACCAACATCTACATATATTAAAGGATTTGGCTAAGGTATAGACGAAGATGAAGAATACGTGGAAGACATTGATGCAGAGGTAGAGGATGAAGATGAGGAAGATGAATATGAGAAGAGAGTGAAGGAGGTCCATCTTAATGGAGAGTACCATATAAGTTAAAAAGAAGAAGAAATTATTTCTTTTTCATAAATAGGATATTTCCTTTCAGTGGGATTAAAAGTCCCATTGATGTTCTATTGCAATAGGTTTATAATTCCAAGTATAGTTTTGTTGATTTTCTCTTTTTCTTTTTCTTTTTACACTTTGACTTGTTTCTGGTAGGTTTCTTCATTATATCAATATGACTCCAAACTTCATAATCAACAACTGAATCCGAATACAATATTTATTCATTAATAATAATGGATTAAAACCTATTAAAGAAAAACTTGATATCACCACTAATCTCTTTGCTACCCAAAACTCGGGTTGAAGGTAAGGAGATACCAAATTACTTAGGCAAACACTACACTCCGCTTGCGTATATTCTGATGACACAAGCGGGTTCTATTCCCACATTGGTTGATTTGGGATTCAAACTTGGACGTGGAGTGACCCAAGTCGTAACCTGGTTGCTTTGATACCATTTTGCTACCCAAAACTCGAGTTGAAGGTAAGGCGATACCAAATTACTTAAGCAACAACTACGCTCCGCTTGCATATACTCTGATGACACAAGCGAATTCCATTCCCACATTGATTGATCTGGGATTCAAACTTGCAATGTGGGGTGACCCAAGCCGTAGCCTGGTTGTTGGACCCCACACCTCGCCCTTAGGTCGGCGGCGTGTGTTTGCGGGACATACCGCGGCATCCAACCTTACTCAGT
>JAOQML010000009.1:1179498-1209116 GCA_027568935.1 Erythroxylum urbanii | reverse complement strand
CTTTGAAGATTGGACTGGTCGGCCTGTGGATCATTACGAATGGGCTCGGGTCCAACACGATCGGCTCGACCATACCAAGCTTATTATTATTATCATTACATCTTTTTTTTTTTAACTTTTGATTGTCTAACTTTATTTTTTTCTTTTCCTATTTACCAACGAAGTCATAAAGGAAGAACACGAAAATACTTAAGTTTGCTTGTTGGAGTTCTGGGAAACCTTGAAATCTCATATACGTAAATGGAGCTACTTTTCTATGTTGTTCATTTTCAACTCTTACTGTTGATTCGCATAAGCTGATTAAAAGGTTTAAACTTCATGAATACTAGTCCACAATATCTTAGGATTAAAATATAATATTTTGTTGATTAGGTACTTAATTTTAAGTTTATGTCTCTGAATTTTCCAGCAGGGTGTATCGGGTCCAATTCAATTACTGCTTCCAGTTCCAGTGTACAGTGTACATATCCAATTGAAGACTCCAGCCATAAGGTTTTCCTTAGGCCTTTTGGTCCATCACTATTTGTTTCACTCAAAAGATAATTATAGCTCTTTTATCAAATAATTATATTTATTTCTTCAAATACTCAAGTTCAATCCACTTCAATTGGGTCAACCCTTTCCTTTGTGTAGTTCTTTAATTTTAGTTCAAGATTATTCCACTACTTATTTCTTTTCCTAGGTTAAATATAACTTATTTAACCCGTTTTATCTTAGCCTCTAAAGCATTGCTCTTTTTGCTTTTCCATAGAAAGTTCTTAAGTAATTTATCAATTAAATTTGTTGGATTGAGAAGGAGGAACACTTGAGACCTTCAGTATATATAGAGATTGTTCAACATAAAAGTTATCTATTGCATCCTCCCTACAGATGATAAGAATTATTTGTTCTAATTACTAATTCTTGTAAGAATAAAGTTGAATAATGGTTGGAGATATTTGAAAGATAATCTTGCTATTGTGATGGGAATGTCTAAGTACTTTAAAGGAGTTTGCTAATATTTAAACCCTAAAATCTGGGATAGTTCATTTACTATCTTTTGACATCCGATCAAGACAAAAATGATGTTCTTATAGGGGTTGATTGAGAGTCTAGAAAAGCTTTTGAATTCTTGTAAGAAATTGCGAACACTTGATTAACTCTATATTGACACCATAAAAGACTAATAGGTCACCTACAAAGGACAAACTAAAAATCTTGAGTTTGTCATATTTATAATAAAATCAAAATTTACTGCCCTTCTTCATGTTTTTTTTATATTTCATTCCCTTCACATAGTTTATGAAAGGCAATTTCAGTGAAAATATTATTATTTTTAGACTGCTAGTGCTTCAATTCACAACTTTGAATTGATAAATTTGTAGTTTACTTGTACTAGTGAGAATGCTCTAAGTTCTTCAATTAAAAAAAAATTCTATTCAAAAGGAAAAAAAGAAATGAACATGTTTTTTTAATTCAATTTTCAGTGCTATATGTTCTCTTGTACTTTATGAATTGAAGGTTGAATCATTTAAAAGCAAAACTGGATCATAACGAAAGAAAAATAGGAACCAAATTAGCATCTAAGTTTTTTAAAATTCTCATCACAAAGAATTGCTTCAGATTTGTATCTTACTAGCTACGAAATATTTAAGTACTATCAATAGCTTGTCTTGACGTAATTATAATCTATTAAGATTAAAATCTTTTCAAGTACATACGAGATATTTCTCTATATAACCAGACATGTGATTTGAGAATTACCATATCAATCCATCGGTCTCCTATAACACATGTAACTGGAGGTGGTGGAATATAATGAAGGTGAAAGGGCACGACATTTGGATTGGTGATTTTATTGGGAAGCGAAAGGTGATGGGGGGACCTTTTAGGAGGACTACGCTTTTGGATTGACTTAGTGTGGGGTAGACGGTGAAGGGGACCATTCACCCAAAGAGACAATGTTTGATTGATAGATAAAACTCAGATTCCTAATTACGACTGACTTGGTGAGAGCAATTATTGTGGAACTTGAGGACCCCAGACACCCACGTCTATATCGATCAGGGGCCATTATAATTTATAATTGTGAAGCCTATCTAGTGTCCAAGGTCTTCCCATTTGATAATATATATATATATATATATAGAAAGAAGGAAGTTTGTTTCTTTCCTCTTTAGCTAAATAAGGAATTGACTTCCCCAATTGAAAATTCAAAGTTCCTGAAAATAGGATGATTTTCCGTATAATAAAGTTGAAGAAGACAATTAACCAAAGAAAGTTCAAAGAGGGAATCTATATTATATTTATTACAATTTGCGTATACGGAGGAACTATTAATTATGTACAAGAACTTATATTTCACTACAAGAAAATCACGTAATAGCGTCGAAATATTTAGACAGAAATCAGTCCGTTGCAACTTACCGGCAGAAAGTCCGTTGCAACTTACCGACGGAAAGTAAATATTCCGCCGATAAATACAGTGATTTATCGACGGAAAATACATTCGTCGGAAATACTATAGGAAAAACTTTCGCACAAAATCTCCGATGGAAAATAGCGACGCCAAAAGTCACGGCGACGAGAAAAAATGCGGGAATCGTTCCCGCAATTTAATTGCTTCGCCGATTTACCAACGGGAAACCTACCGTTGGCATCTAGCTTTCATTTACCGACGGACGTACATTCCGTCGCCATATTTAGAAGTTATTTATCGACGGACAAGTATTTTTGTCGGTAAATTATTTACAGACGTCGTCGTGTCGATGAAGACGAAACGATACACCGACGGCATAAAATTTCCGTCGACACCCGCCGGCATCTTCTTCCACTATCGTCCACTATTTGTCAATAAAGGGTTCTATCATTGAGAGGAGTACACCACAGTTAATAGAACAATTGTCATTGGACTTCAAAAAAGTACGTATAATTTTAGAATTATAAGAAATAAGCTTACTAACATACACGACTTAAGTTTACTAACATACACGACTTAAGTTAAGCAATATATAAACTGATCAAAAGAGGCTTCAAGGCTAAAAAAGAAACTAAAGAGTCTTAAATCCTAAATGTCAAATAATTGTCTAAGGAAATCTTTTAGATTAACAATGCCTTAAGAAATAACTATCACCAAGTAGTCATTTAAAGATATAGTGTATGATCGTAAGGAGTGGATTTGAAACTAAGTTGAAAGACAACACTGTTAATCTTCATAGTCAATATCATATTCTTGTATGAAATCGTTTTCAACAAATCTATCTTTATATCATTTGGTATAATTATTTTCACAAGTCTTGATTTCATAGACGTGCTGATAACCATTCAACAATTTGTCATATGATAAGTTAACCGAATCTGAGGTATGTTATCAATTAGTGGTTAATGCTCTTATGTCATTTCTTTTTACGATAAGGGATTTTAAAGAATATAGTGATATGAAAAGTAAAGTAGATAAAGAAGGATAAGTTAGATGTGGAGTTTCAGTAAGTTCCACAATTAGAAGAGATTCTTTAGAAGATATAAAAGGTTAGCCCATGCTAAAAGGGCTAGATAAAAAAAAAGAGAAATATAGAGAAGAGATGTAGTAGGTTTTCCAATTTAAAAGAAAGGTATAACTAGGAATATTTTATATATCCAAATAGTAGCATGAGAAATTTGTAGTAATTTGAAAAGAGGATTTCAACAATGATAAATCTTGTATTTAATTTCATATCCTAAAAAAAGTTAAAGTCATACTCTTGGCTCTATTTAGTGTATTCATGAGGTTGAAGAAGAAAACATACATTACTGACATTTTAAAAGATGATTATACGGAAGTTCGTAGGGATAAATATTTCCATTGATTCGAGAAGTAGTATGAATGATTATGTAGATAGCAAAAGAGAACTTCTCCCTAGAAAGTTTTAGGGTATGATGAAGAGATCGAAAAGGTTTTAACTATATTTAAAAAGTGTTTGGTGTTTCTTTTGCATACTTATTTTACAGTGACATTCCAGAAAAGATCTTTGAACTATTATTCCATTACAGGATAACAATTGGAGAAGATTGGCTTCTTCATATTTGATGAAATTATTAGTATGAAGTATTTTGATATTATAAGCAAACTAAGTAGCAATCATATTTTCAAATCATAAGTATATAACGTAACTCATAAGATATATTTGTAAGAATATAAAATAATTATCAACATATCACAAAATAATATGAACCACCCATATAAATATAATGAGAAAGACTCAAAGTATCATAATAGATTAAGTTAAAAGGAATAGGAAAAACAAAAGTACTATTAAAAAAAGTAATTGTGATATTTCGAACACATTCAACATTATCTACTTAAAAATATTCCAAAAAAATAAATTAAGATTTTCAATTTGGAAATAGAAATATAAGAAGTAACAAATGTAACAACGTTATTGGAAGGAAGAAGAAGAAAGGTAAGCTCAACTAGGAGACTGACTTTACATCTAGTTCCAGTAACCTCCCTCATCTGTAAATCCTACACAAAATAACTATGCCCTTTAAGAAAGATTTAAGAAAAAATTTGGTGCATGAAAGATTTCATAAGCAAATAAATTTTTATGTGAATTGTTCTTATATTTTAAACAATCATAATTGAGTTATCTTCAATGTGAACAATAGGTAAAATAACTAGACAACTTTTAAATGTAAAGATTGAAGAATTTGAGTTGGTATGATTGTAATAAGAAAAATTAAAGAAACATGAAGAAGAACTACTGGATGTGACAAATAAGGCTTATAAGGTGGATTTGTTAAGATTTTATTTTAATCTTTAAAGAAGATCTTGAATGTGTTCCACAAAAAATTTAAGAAAAATGTTGTCAAAAAACTCTTTAGTAGTACCATTTTTAACTAAGGTACGGGAAGGTTGAGATCTAATGTGTTACCCAAAATTTTTCTTATGTTGTAATCTTTAACAATTAGAAATAATATGATCACAATTTTTGTAGTAATTACAATAATTATTTTGGGATGATTGAGATAAATTTTGAGTAAAATCAAATAATGTATTATTAAAAGATACCTAAGTGATAAAACTAAATCAATCAAAGATGATGCTCATTTAGTTTGAATAGCATTTAAGTAAACCTCTTTAAATTCAACTATTTGATTCTAGTATTAGGATAGAGGACTTTAATAAAATAAACAAAATTAAATAAACTCAAACTCATTTTAAGTTTTATAATAAATGCAAGCATGTTATCAATCTTTGTTGGGCTTTGATACCACTTATTGGGACTCCGAAAAGAATGCTCACATGAACCCTGAGCATCCATCAATTCTCCTATAGACAACTTCTACTTTCCATTCTTAAACATGTTCTGATATCTCTTTTGGTCAAGCACATTCTCTAGTTTCCCATCTTCATGCTTCCAAAACCACTACTCCTATAGCTGATGAAGTACTCTCCCTTTGGAACGTAATAATAAGATGCCTCTGTATCAATAAATCATATAAATTAGAGTGACTAATATGTAGACACTCACTAGTCACATAAATCAACAACACTTTATCATCTATACTTGATTTTGTTACTGCAGTGTTGTTGTCATCTCTAACCTTTTGGTTGTCTTACTTTTTCTGGTGTCTCTTTTACTTATAGCAGAACTTAGTAGTGACACATTTTAGTTTCTTTACCATTTTTTTACTTTGAGTTGCCCTTGGGACCTCTACTCTTGCTTCTTCCTCTATTTTTTTACCAAAAAGAGCCTATATGTTATTGACGTTGATCTCTTTCCTCCTAATCTCTTTATTGAGCATTCTTTCTTTAATCACATTTATAGAAAGCATGCTATCCGGAGTGGACTTATTGGTAGTCATAACCAAAGTTTCCTAACTATCCAACAAAGAAATTAATAGGAACAATGTTTGTAATTTATCATCAAGAATAATCTTTGTAGTGGTCAACTTATTGATGATGTCCTAAAAATCATTAAAAAGCTTCAACACTGATTTCTTAGTCTTCAAATTTAGGTTTACAAGTCTTTAATTAAGGAGGCCTTGTTGTGAACGATCTTCCTCTTATAAAAACCCTCTAATTTCTTTCATAGCTATAAAGGATCCGTGTCCTAGGATACGTGGTTGAATATTTTGATATCAATCCATTATCAAATAGTTCCCAAAGTCTTTAGCTTCATCTTCTCTCACTCTTTCTGTTATCTTTTCCGACTTAGACGAGAGACCATCTTTTGTACTTTTATCCACATCAGCTGGATCATATAGATTCTTGTAATATAGGAGATTTTTCATTATAAGTCTCTAAATTGAGTAGTTAGTCGATGTCAAATTTGTCATAGAGCTATTGTCACTCTCCATACATAAAGCTCTAATACTACTTATTAGGGCTCTAGGCAATAACACTCTCATGATCTTTGAGATCATTCAACCAATAACAAACTATTCAAATGATATAGATGACAATAAGATCCCATGATTTCTCGAACAAGAAATCTACTAAATCCAATAATATCAAGTTACAAGTGTTAAGGTTTCAAACAAAGAATACCTGACAAAACAATGCAGCTAAAGCTTTTCCTACTCTCTCTTCAAAAACTCCTCTCCAACCTGATAATTGGGTACAAATTGATATCTATATATATATATATGAACATACATGTACCAATACTACTCCTAAACAAATTCTAAAGATCAAATTTTAATCAAAATGTGGTTGATGAAAGCTATGTGGACTCTAAAACTCTTTCATCATCTTGTGTTTTTGTCATATGCAACTTCTGTCTCTCAAATTTATCTTTAAATCTCAAAAGTATAAGACTTTATACCACATATGATCACCCACAACTTCTTTACTTTTTATCAATGGAGCTCAAATTTAGTGGAATTAGATAAATAAAATGGGATTTGACCCACAACAATCTCAAAGATCAAAATATACTTTAGCAATTTCAATATTAAGTCAAGTTGAATTATAAATAATTAATTAATCCCACAAAATTTATAATTTAGAGATATAGAAATAAATAATTTGTCCTGATCATTAGTTCTATGAAGCAGTATTGATATCGTTCTATTTCTAAGTCCCCTCTCCAAGTAAGTCCTTCAATTCATAATAGTCGAATATGACTTTCTTTCAAAGTTTAAATTATGAAAAATGAAGCAAAGAAATTCTAAAATCAGGAAAACAAATGGGCCAAACTCAGGAAATCAAGAATTCCTAATTGGACATTAATTAACTTAAAAGAAGTTGCTGATGTTGACCACTAGGAATTAAATGCGGACTCTTTCGGTTTATGCTGGGAGCACAATTTTGGGAATGAAAATGAAGGTGACGACCATGAGATAGACAAAACATCCTTTACCTACTTTAGAGATGTGGCTACTGTTTCTCGTCTGTCTTCCAAACCTTTATCAGTTCTGAATTCAGACAAAATTAGTCCACCACTTTCTCCTATCTTTTTGTCGCCCTGGCCTGTCGGATATCTCCTCTTTGCTTTTCAGAAGTAGTGTTATGCTCATTTATTTTGACTAGCAGCCAACCGTGGAAAGTCGAACTCCAACCCTAATCAAAAGTAACGTTGATTAAGCTACAAAATCTTTATTAAGTTAACGCATAAACTGCAATCCTATTATTAGATATAACGTGATCAATATGTTGAATCAATTGGTACTTACGATTTCCATCATGTTCAAATTATCATGTGTTGCCTCTTGTATTGTGAGAAACACAATGCTCATACATAACAGGTATTTGTCAATTCCAAACTATAAACCCTCGTTTGAACCACTCACTTTGGTTGCAATAGCAAAAACACACATTTGGTACCGAAATTTGAGTTTTTATTCCAAATATAATCTTTAAGTTTTTTAATTAAAATTTTTGTGACTAGAAAAGAATGAGCTATATCTTTTGTTTTAAGATAATGGAGAAAATTTTCCACAGTTGAATAGGTCCTTACTCTAGAAATTTTCTTACGGATCATATAGACAGCAAGTGTAATAGCCAGTCCAAACAATTACATGCGAACCC
Source organism: Erythroxylum urbanii (assembly GCA_027568935.1). Taxonomy (NCBI): domain Eukaryota; kingdom Viridiplantae; phylum Streptophyta; class Magnoliopsida; order Malpighiales; family Erythroxylaceae; genus Erythroxylum; species Erythroxylum urbanii. The sequence continues at coordinate 1,201,126 of JAOQML010000009.1, read as the reverse complement.
ATCCTCAGTATTACTTGAAAACGAATTTGAAATATATGTTAACTAACTTTGCATGGACATTTTAAGGGTGAGTCTTGAAACAATCGATAAAGTTGCTTCTTTGTGACTATAAGGTTACAAGTTTAAGTCACGGATTCTTTGTAATAATACAAAGAGAAAGTTGCATATATTATGACCTTCTCTAGACTTTCGTAAAACGAAGAGTCTTGTGCACTGAGTACATTGACTTAACTTTCCATGGACATTTGAGAACTTTCAAATTATTTGTTGAGTACCTCCCTTTCTAGTGGTTATAATAAAGTAATGATGTCTTTCGTTAAAGAAAACAAGCAATAGTGATTAGTAATTGTGCATTTCTCATAATTTTCACATAAATAAGTTCCAAATTCCAATGAGTTAAAAAACTCATTTTTCCATTTTTAACATCCAAAATTTGAGAATACAAAACTATAAAATTTAAATTTGGTATAAAACTAACAATGGAAACAATGTTATATTGAATGTTGTCAAAATTTGTAATTTTAATACAAATAAAATTGAAAATTTAGAAGATATAATAAAAGAAAAAAGGGTGAGAAGAATTTTAAATATATTTCTATTACTCTTAAAAATTTTAAAATAGTTCATCTATGTCACTAAATAAACAATATCAAATAATCATATATTTTGAATTTAATTTTTTATGCTCGATTTGAGCTAAAAATTAAATTATGAAATTGATAATTTAAAAAATTAATGATTTATCATATGATTGAGTGGGAGTCAATGTCATATGTGATTATTGATTTTATTAACTTAACATCATTTAATTTTATCAATGCTAAGAATCATGGCAAGAATTATGGATATATATATTAAAAACAAAATATAAGTAGACATATAAACCATCTAAAAATAGTTTTATCCTTTCACATTTAGAATGTATTTAATTTAACATTTTATTTTAGAATTACTTATCGGTATTTATTATGATATTATTAGTTTAAAAGGTTATACTTTGTTGTAAATAATTTTGATAGTCAGTAATATTCATATTTATAAGAGGTAAAGAAAGCTCTGTATTTTTATGTGTGTAAAATTATTACACAAGGATGTATTTATACATGAATTTACACAAGAATATGCTTTATAATTAATTACATAAATGATAATGTATATAGCGTGTATGTTATATGTTAACATCCCCCTTTAAACTCAAGGTAGTAAGGAATTGGACATCTTGAGTTTGAAAACAAGTTTATGAAATTGTTTAGATGGATGAGATTTGGTGAAAATATCCACAATTTGCAATTGTGAAGAAGTAGAGACAAGTTAAATAGTTCCTTAAATAATATGAAGCTACATAAGGTGACATTCAATCTCAATATGTTTGATACGCTCATGAAAGACATCAAAATAAGCAATCTATATGGCATTATGAATATCACAAAATAAAGGAGTTGCAAAAGAAAAGGAAACACCCTTATCGTGAAGCAACCAACGTGGCCAGAGGAGTACATAAGTTGTGTTTACAAAGCTCAGTACTCTGCTTTTGTACTAGATCAAGAGATAATTGTTTGTTTTTACTTTGCCACCTATTTAATTTAACAAACCTAAAGGCCCATAAGTCAAATACTGTTCTTTTATCTATTATTATAATATATATATATATATATTAGAATAATATACATGAAATGAGAGATATGCCAAGAAAGAAACAATAACCAGTGGTTGAGCATCAATTAGTTAGATCTCCAACTAGTCAGCACTAGAATATACTTGTAACTCTAATATAGATGAATGACAAAAGTGAAGACCATGAAAGAGAGTACTTATGATATATCGAAGGATACAGAGAATAGTAGAGAAGTGAGTCATATAAGGTATTGAAATGAATTGACTGCCAATGTGAACTGTATGAGCTATATTAGGATAAAAAAAGTGAGGTATAATACAACCAAATAATTGGTGATAAATGTACTATCATTGAGAAGAATCTCATCAATATTAGAGAGATGAACATTGGGCTCAAGGGGAGTGGTAGTAGCCTTGGTGTCATTGATACTTGATTGAGATATAAGATCTATGGCATATTTTACTTATAAGAGATATAGCCAAATTCATCAAATGAAAATTGAAGACCCAAAATATAACTTAAATTATCCTAAACTTTCATCTTAAATTTTTGATGTAAAAATGAATTAAGACTTAAATATCCTGAGCATCATTACAACGATTATCATATCATCAACCCTTAAGCTATTTTATGAATGAAACATGGCATAATCATAAGAGTTAGATTGAAAACCAAAGAGGCCAATAGTGGAACTAAATTTGGAAAACCAAGTTTGAGGAGTTTCTTTCAATCTATACAAGGCTTTGTGAAGTCAACAAATCTTATTAGGTGGATTACCATAACTAAGTAGAGGTTGCATGTACACTTCTTCTATAAAATCATTGTTAATAAAGGCATTTTAAACATCAATCTAGAATAATGGACAATGGTTGCTAGCAGCAATTTCTATGAGATTACGACTAATGTTAAATATGCTATAGGAGCAAATGTTTCCTTATAGTCAATACATACTCTTGGATGAATCCTTTAGCAACTAGTCAGACTTTGTATCACTTAACTGATCCATTAACTCGAAACTTAATTTTATAGGTCCATTTATAGACAACAATAGACTTCCATGAAGGTAAGTCGACCATGTCCCAAATATTGGTGCTAGTAAGTGTTTGTAATTCTTTTACCATTACTTGTTGTCATAGAGGGTCAGAATTTTCCTTATGATATGTATGAGGTTCATATAGAGATACAATAGTAGAATAAACATGAAAATATCAAAGAAGAATAAAAGGTTGACTTACTCGATTGGTACGATGAATAGCAAGTTGAGGTATAGGAGGTTTTGATGAATAAAAATGTAAAGAGATGAATTATCTAAAGGAGAAGATGGATCGACAATTGGTGGAGATATAATAGGATAAAACATAAGTTGAGTTGAATTGTTATAATTATTATATGATCATGTAAAAGAAATGTTAGGAAACAAGGATATAGTGGGATCAAAGAAAACTTGATAAGAAGGTTCATTGATACCAAATTTTGAAAGGATGAAAACATCTTATGTTCCTAAAAGGTCACATGCCGAGAAATTTAAAGTCTTTGTGTGAGTGGATCCCAAAACATATACCCTTTATATTCTATCCCTTACCCATAAAAGCAATATAATCATACTCGTGGTTCTAGTTTGATATATTCATATGGTTGGAGAACAACAAATTTTAAGAGTTTAATAGTTAGGAGCATGATTCTACAACATTTATAAGGAGACATATGTAAGTATACAATTGATAGTATAGAGAAATGTAACAGCAACTTCTACCTAAAAGATTTCTACATAAGAAGAATAAATGAGAAGAGCTCAGATAATACTAAGTATGTGTGTGTGCTTTCGTTCAACCATACCATTATGTTGATATTTACCTGGACAAGATCTTTGAACAATAGTTCCTTGTTGTTCAAGAAAATGAGTGAAAGATATTTCTTTATATTCCATAACATTATCAATGCACAAAGTTTTAATTTTACAAGAAAATTGAGTTAAAAATATGTTTACAAGTTAATAATAAACAAAAAATATTTTAGACCTATGTGTAAAAGGTAAATCATTATGTATCTAAAGAAATCATTAACAAAGATCATGTAATATCGTAAACATCCTATAGTGTCATGAGGAGTAGGTCCTCAAATGTCATATTGAATGAAAGTAAAAGGACCCAAGGAAACATAATCACTAGTAATAAGAGGAAAAGTATGAGTTTTAGAAAGTTGGAAAGAAGATCAAGACAAGATTGTCAAATGTTTGATGTAACAACACTAGTAACAAGCTTGGATGGAAAGCAGGAGGTAAGTTCAAACAGTTATCTAACCTTATGCTTTGTCCTAAGGATCTTGCCTGTTTATGGATCTTGCATAGTATAACTGCAACTTCAAAAAGATAAGTTAATACTATGTTCACATAATTGATCAACATAAATAAGATTTAATAAGAGTTTAGGAACAAGAAAAGTGTCAAAAAAAGTTAACATAAATGTTTGAATAGTACCTATGCTTTGAACATTCATAATAATCATTTGTATGGACAATATATGAAATTAAGGAAGTTTTTAAGGAGTCAAATATGGAAGATTTAAAGGTTCTATGATTACAACTTGTATAATCAAGGTACTATAAAGAAGAAGTACCTAGTGTGATAGACAAAGTAGGGCAATACATAGTATTAGAATCTATTTGAAGTTGCCACAGAAGAGCTTAAAGGTCTTTCAATGAGAATTTAGGAGATGTAGGTGTATTTTCTATTATACCCTCTGTGGAGATAAAAGCAGCAGTAAACTATGAGGACTTAGAAGAATTACTTTGTTTGGTCATTTTTTGTATTCAAATATGGGGTGATCATTATTTTTATAATTGTTGGAAAATAGTTTCTTTTTAGTTATCTGTTGCAAAGTTTGATAAGAGGAGGTTTGAGTGGAAAGAATGAATTCTATAAATGAAATAAATTTCTCCATTAGATGGGTGTTTAACCGATTTTCTTTTATAATAAAATCTTTGGTTACTATATCAAGATTTGGCAAAGATCCTTGATGAAGAAGAGAACTACTGATGGGTTCCAACTTGTCTCTGAGAGTCATTAAGAGATAACAAATTTGCTTTTGAGATTGTGGCAACTTGGGTATTATGCTAAATAAGGTCTCTAAATTCCAATAGATTCCAAAGTTCTTATAGTTTAGATAAATAACTATAAATGGCTTGACCAGGTTGTTATCAATTGTGATGAAGTTGTCTATAAAGTTGAAATTTTTTGAAATCATCAGATATAAAATAATGACTTTTAAGAAAATCCCATACCTCTTTTGTAGTATCAAACCGTCAAAAATAAATCTTGATTATTTTGACGTAGGCATTACAAAACCATGTTAGATTATGATGATCTGTACCATCCCAAGATACTAAACGTTCTATAAACATGTCCTATGCTTCATATGGCCTTTAAGTAGGTGTGGGTCTCTCACTAGTAACTATACACCAAAGAAATGTTCCTTTGAGAAAGCTACACATTTCTTTTGCCCATAAATCATAGTTAGATCTATAAAAAATGACATTACTTGGTTGAGGAGTGTATTAATGAAGCTTGGAAGTATCCATAGTGCATGTAAGATAAAAAAAATACTTAACAATAAGGTTTAAAAATACACAAAAATGAAGAAATCTATCTTTAGAGATGGAATTTGATAAATTTATCCTAAAAAATGAGTTTAGAACACCTTAAAATCTTAATAATCAATCTAACTTTTAAAAAAATTGGCATGAAAATAGCTGAATTGGTCAGTTAAAGTGTAGTCAATAGATTTGAACCGAATCGGCTGAATTGGTGATGATGTAGGAAGATGACAAGGAAGTCACGTTGGACAAAATGATAGTGTGACACTATAATGTAGTAGAGAAGCATGTCCCATTGATGACATGAAATGATGTTGTGGTAGCAACACGGGTAGTCAACTATAACGTGGCACTATGACATGACACTAATGTCGCAATGGTGTCTAGAGATATGGACCACTTAGAAATTAAGATGTGTCACCTCTATTGACTGATTATTTTTATTACTTTAGCTGAAACGACCTCATTTTGACTGTGGAATGATCAAATGACATTGTTTTGAGTTGTCTTTAACCTTTGAAAGTTGGAAGTTCAAAAGTTGATGCTAATCTTCTTAGGAAGTGTGAGGGCGCATGGAGTGGCTTTTTAGCATGGGATTTGCATCATTGTAATCATGTAGAAGTGTTTGGTATATACCAAATGCTATATAAATGACAAAAGTAACTTTGAAAATTAAGAACCAGAAGACCGGTATCTGTTGAAATAAAAGGAAGCTCTGATACTGTGTAAGAAGTGAAGAAAGTTTTGTATTTTTGTGTGTGTAAAATTATTAAGTAAGGAAGTATTTATATATGAATGTACATAAGAATCTACAAAAGAATATGCTTTATAATTAATTACAGTGTATAATGGATAAAACGTATACATTATATGTTAATTTATTCCTTCTTTTCTTTAATATAAATTTTTAATAAGATAAAGAGCTAGTCTTATGGTATAACAAGTTATTGCTTAGTTTAGTTCTTAATGTGTTCCCTATATTTGAATTGTTTGAAATTTAGAAGAAAACAAAAACTAAAAGGAAAACAATTAATTATGTTCTTATAATGCCTCTCTTCCAGGCTTATTTGGTATTTAAAATTTTGTTTTGGGTTAAATGGAACTTTATAAGTATTTAGCGACATAAAAGGTTACATAAAAGTTTAAGAATAACCAATAATGAATGGCGGAAAAATTTGTATACATAGATAAGTTTTAAGAACTTAAATTTTAAGATAAAACATATATAAATTTGGATATATTTATTAAATATGTTTATTTAATAAATTAATATTTTTTATCATTTTAACTAAATATTTAAATATGACTATAAAGGATAATGATTTTATAAATATTTAAACTTTGGCATTTTATTTGATTGAGTGTCTAAAATTTTAATTATTAACTGAGAGTTGAATCTTAGTTCATTATTTGGATACCTCAATTAGTATATGGTCATAATTATGTTATTATTAATACTTTCCTTATAAGTGTTTGATAATCTAAACTATTTTCTCAAGAGTTATCAAGTGAACTAATGTAGGCGCTAAATCAAATAATATACAAAACTTCAATTAATTTCAAAATTGTTATTCCTTTTTTTTAAAGGATAAATAAAATTAAAATATGATGAAAAGATTAAAACTAAGGATAAACATATCCAAGTTCAATCGTGAAATTTTAAGGTAAATTAATCCATATTTAACTACTAGAGGCTAAACTTATTGAATTACTAACAAAAGAGAAAACAAGGATGCTTGTAAAAAGAATAGAAAAGAAAGTGAAGATCATCAATAGGAATTAGGGATGACAATGGGTTGGGTCTAGCATGACAACTTTTGCTAAGTCCTAGGCCCAATCATGTTTGAGGTAGTCAAACTTGAGCCTAAACCTAACATGGTCCCGCCTGATTTAATTTTTTATTTTTAAATTTTAAATAAAAATGACATCGTTTTTTACAAAATGACATCGTTTTCCTTGTAAGTATTAGGCCTCAATCGAGGGGATTATAAGGCTTGGTTAACCCAGACTTGACTTGTTGACCTTAAATGGGCCGGGCTTAGGTTAGGCTTGAGCCTAAATGCCATCCTTAACTGGAATTAACAATCTTGATAAATCACTTCAAGGTTAAGCACAATTTAGATTACAAAGCATTAGCTTAATGCTTTTAATTGAAAGGAACCTAAATAATAAAGAAATATGCAATTGGGTGCTAGCTTAAAATTTATATTGGTATGTTTCTCCTTGGCCAAATTTGTTTTCTAATTTATTTGAACGTGATTTGATAAAAAATTTGAGGACTCTATTATTGATCCCTGAAAATTTTTCTATTTTTTTCCTTTGATGTAGTACAAATTCGACAACTTAACACAAGTTTAAAGGAAGTTAGGTCACCTTTGTATATATAACTTACATTCTCAACTCATAACAAGAATTGTGACCAACTATTAAAGAAGTAAGAGCTTTTCATCTTCTCCACACCTAGCCTTAGAACATTTGAGAATATTGGTAGTTTAGAAGTAGTTAATCTTGAGTTTCAGGAGCAAAATTACATAGCTTACAAGCAATATTAGTTTTAAAAACTCCTTTCTCCCCATCCAAAGTTTGATATTTCTTATTATTGCAACATAGTATAGTAATACATTTTCTTTCTTGAAAAAACATGTAATGTAGGTGCTAATTTTTTGTTAATGCATATGAGAAATTTGGAAAGATGGAAATGTAGCTACAAATAAACCACATGCACGTACGTGCACGCGCATGCATACCCATACCCACACCCTCACACAAATATATATATATATAATGCAAGGAAATATTAATTTTCTTTATTTTATTAGATAATATCTTTATTAAGAAACCAGGATATTCATGTAAAGTAGAGTTCTATAAAAAGCATTATTTTTTTTGTAAATGTATAAATTAAGAATAAAATTAAAATTAACAAAATTAATATTCAATAAAACATTTATTAATAAATTTCTTGATTAAAATTAATTATAAAATTTATGTTTTTCTGCAATGATATAGGCATTTCCTTATACTTTTCTTCCTAGTCTAGTTATTTGAATTAGGAAAGGAAGTCTTTGGGCATTTTATGTCATGCATCACATGTTTTTATGCATCAAAAATAATAATTTACTACGCATTATTAGCACTTAAAATTATTTTTAAGTTAAGGAAATAGTTAATTACATAAGTTTCCTAATATAGATACTAAATTAAAAATTAAGTATTAGAACACTTAACTAAATATTAATATAAGTTTCAAACACTCATTAATTATAAACTTTCTAACACAAGGTAACCTACTAATTTTACCTAACTTTAAAATACTAACTAAAAATGTAAAAGATATCATTCAAATGTTAAAAGTTTCAATTTGTTACAAATATAGACTAAAGGAAAACAATGTTAACCCTTATTGTTCGACTTATTGACATGAAGTGTCATATAGACACAGGCCATTTCTATACGTATAAAGATGGACTTCAAATAAATAAATTGTTATTTTTAATTAAAATAATTAAAATAAAGAAAAGTCCACTCGGTTGAAGCATAAAAACCTAAAAACTAATTTCCCTACTTAAAGCCTTTGAATGCTTTCTACCTCAAGATGTCTAAAGTCATATGAAGTATCTATCTTAAGCCATTCTAATATACTAAAACATTTTAAAATTCCAAATATTTTATGTTTCATTCATTAGTAAGTAGTTGCTTCCTGAATGGATTATATTAAATATGTCTTAACTACAACTCTTATGAAATTTGGTAAGAATTGGTATAGTTCTAATCAACATCTACAAAGGTAGTTACTTTGTTACATAAGTTACCTTGAATTTGACTTTTGCTTGCATGCTCATAATCTTAGATTCTATAACTCTTTTGTAATTTTTCAATGCCTCACCTTAATTCATATTCACGTTATACTAAATCTCATATATTAAACTGATATGTGTTAAATTTAATTTAATATAACCCATTTAAAATAAGAAAAATTTAGTGAAACAAACAATGTTAAATTGGAATTTAAATGGATTTTACCATTTAAAAGACATGAAACAAAGAACAAAAAGGTGAGAAAATATAAGGAGCTTAAAAGTCGATTTTATTTTGTTCTAGATGTTACTTAGTGGTCGCTAAGTTTCATATTTTTTAAATTAAAAGTTAATGACATAAACAAACATGAATTTTTCTGACAATCCATGTCAATAAAGTTAATAGTAGGAATTGACAAAGGGTTATATCTATGACCAATTGAAACTTGTGATATTTTATTAATATTTTTATACTTTCGAGTAGTATTGTAAAAATGAGTAAAAATTTGAATTTAAAACATAATTTTTCTTTAATAAATTGTAATTTCATATACCATACTTATGAAAAGACATAATTGTAAAATTTAATGGCAATATCAAATACAATTTCATTATAGTTTAGGAAAATGAATACAAATTTTATAATTTTTAAACAAACTAAAAGATATGAATGTATGTGAATTAATAGGACGATAATGTTTAAATTTCTTCTCCCTTATGAAAATTTGCTCCATTATGCAAATAGTCTTTTCCTGAGCATATATAATGGTTGACAATTGGATATACACCTACAATTTTAAGTTAGTTATACAATAAATCAACTAGTAATTGATTATACTTATAGTGAACTATTAACTTCAAACTTGAATGATGGTGGAAATATACATAATTTGACAATAGTAACTATTCCTAATTAGTCCTAAGAATTTTTTTTCTAACCTCTTTTATTCTAATAAATTACAATAGGTCTTTTTTTAATATTAAAAAATAGAAATTGATGAAAAACTTGTATTTTCCGCACTAATTCTCTCCCTTCCTCCCTTTAAGCCATAATAGCCTTCTTCTTAATACCCTTTTTTCAATTTCCACCAATGTGTCATACATTATAAGTTCTTCTTTGTTTTAGATTCCTTTTAAGAATCACATTTACATTTACAGTGATTATTTTGTTGCACTCAGGCTTGGTCAATGGTTGTTTGAATTATAATCATTTTGGTAATAAACTTAGTTATTTTTTCTATTTTTAGAAATTTAAAGAAATGCATTTAAGAAACCCACCAACAAAGGAACAAGACTTTGACAAGGGCTTTTACTAAAATTACAATAACTCTCTTTTTAATATTAAAAATAGAAATTGATGAACAACTTGGTTTTTTCTACTAATTCTCTTCCTACGTTCCTTTAAGCCATAACGACCTTCTTTTTAATTTCCCCCAATGCATCGTACATTATAAGTTCTTCCTTGCTTTTGATTCCTTCTAACAATCAAATTTACATTTATAGTGATTATTTTGTTGCACTCAAGCTTGGTCAATGGTTGTTTGGCTTATAATCATTTTGGTAATAAATTTATTTATTTTTTATTTTTATGTTTTTAGGAATTTGAAGAAATGCATTTAAAGAAACCCACTAGTAAGGGAATAAGAGCTTGACAAGGGTTCAGAACCAAGAATATTTAAAGAAGCCAAACACTTTAAAAGTAAGATACCCTCAGAAATAAAAAATTACAAACCAAAAAAATACTAAGACAACTACTCCTGTCAATCAAAAGTTACAGGTTCTAATTGGAATCTATAACTAGACTCAAGTTTAAATTGACTTCCTTAAATATGGATATTTCCCTAATCGAATGATAAAACTGATGGCTAACTCATTAGAAGTTTTTTTCCTAGTTTTTAAATATTTTAGTGTTCCCTTCCTTTCAAAGAGAATATACTATACATCTAAAAGGTCATTTAAAATGGCAATGTTCCCTTTAGAGTTAAATGTTAACCTAGAAGCCTATTTCATTGTGTTTTGCCAATGTAACAAGTTACACTATAAATTACAAATATGTAGCATAGTGTTCCAGATTGTAAAAGAGTAAATGTAGTAAAGAAAAAATTATTATGAGACTTTATTTCTAAATTACGAAGCACACAAACGGTGCTTTCTTGAGTTCTAAAGGTAATTCTATATGTAATCTATAGTTTATTTTCATATCAAACTAAAAAAGAAAGCTAGCTTTTGAAAGTCCATTAAGTAGCCATACTAGGTTTTTCCATAATGTGGTATGATGACTACCATTTATAAGTTATAAATTTGAATTCTTTGTAAAATTATGGGACTTATGACACATTTAAATAGCATGGTCTTCTCTAGTAATACTGGAGGCATAAAAGGGGTGGTTGTTCCTGATTAAAAAGAAAAGGTTGATCATTTGTCCACCTTTATACATTATTTTAGATGATTGCTTATAGTTTAAAGTGCTCTTATAAACCTTCGATGATTGATATGATGTAAAGAAACCTATGAAGAGATCCTAATATATCTTAATTATTATGGTAAAACCAAGGCACTCTCTTATCATTGATGATAATATTCAAAACACCTCAATTTTTTTGCTAAAGTTTAAAATAAATTTGAGAGTCCATAATATTTAAGCATTAACCTTATTATGCCATATGCTTTTCCCTCGTCAAACCTATAAAATGATTTTAGACTAGATTAGTAACATCTTATTCATCAATTTAATAGAATGGAATCCCAACCCTCTTTTAGCTTTAGGCAAACACAACTCATTCTACTTGATCTTAACCTTTATAGCATCTTTATTTTTTATCTATAAGAAAATTTTAAGCAATCTTTTAATATACATTAAAAGCAAAATGTAGGCGATCTAATAAATATGTCAATTGCTAAGAACAAAGAAATCAATTGCTTACTCTTTACATAAGATTGATTTAAGATATTCCAATTGTCAAATCTTTCTTATACTAAATTAGATAGCAAAATAAAATTAAAGAAGTCAAACCTTGTTATAGTAATTGGGATCTTAATACTTAAGTGATGGGACATCTAGTTTGGTGCATATATGTTAGGAGATTTGAAATATTAATACAAACTTTCCTTCTTATATATAGAGGTTACTCTTATTAGGATTTATCAATATACTTAATATGATAAATTATTATAAGAAAATTAAGAAATTATTAATTAAAAAGATACTTTATTTTCTATATAGAAGAAGATCATCAATAAACGGTAAGTTAAAGAGCTTTAGATGGTTATACTTATTGTGGTATTTGAATTTGTAATTGCTCTCAATGTTAAAGGCTACAAAATGAGTGAGATATGCAAAAGGCAAAAAGATATTGAAATAAGAGGTCTCCTTTTCACAAGCCTTTGCCACCTCTAAAAATCTGGGTTGGCTCACTATTAACTATAATATTGTAAGATATGGTAGAAATGCATTTAGACAACAACTTGACAAAGATAGTTAGGAATGCAAATGCTTCCAAAGTGCTAATGAAAAAATCTCATTCCAATATGTCAAAAACTTTATGGAAATTAATTTTAAGAAGACGTATTTTCATATAAGGAAGCATATGATAAATTTTTAGTAGTTCCTAGGCAATTAAAATGTTGTCCCTAATGTTAATCCCTAATATAAACACCCTTTGTAAAGGGTTAATAATCAAATTTAGCACCATTTTGATCTTATCTACTAGTATTTTAGAGATAAGCTTGTACATAATATTAAACATGAGATAAAATTGAAATATTTAAGAGTAAAAAATTTCAAAACTTTATGGAGCATGCTAATGAAAGTCTTGTTCATCTCATAGAACATTTTGCCTGAAAAATTCTATATTTCTTTATGTATCTCTAACCAATTACCAATTTTCTTAAAAGAGTAAGAATTAGAACCAATTAGACCTATTACTTTATTTGTAACTAGCTTAGCATATTTATACTTAATATATTATCTAGAAAAAGGGTTAGTAAGTAGTCCATTTGCTCCTGATAATGTAAGGAATGAAGAATCTTATATGTATAATGAAATTAAAGGTAATCATTCTTTTCCTAAAGTTTGATTAAATAAATCAATGGTTGGCTACTTAATCCCTCCTTTAGATATCAATGGGTGAACATATTTTACTGATGTTTTTACAAATAAAAATTGCATTATAAATCTTTTTGTTATTGTTCTATATTTAATCCAAGCAATTTTTAATTTTTGTTTCAGGACTGATTTGTGTGCTAAAAGGGATTTTGTATAAATTTTCATTGCCTACTTCTTTAGTAATTTAAGATGTTTATCCCTCAGATTATCATTGACCTTCATTGACCTTGCACTGATTCATATTCAATATGTCATAGTATTTACCATTGTTTTTTTGGTATTACTTATAAAAGTGTTATTGAGGACCTTATAGATTTAATTTGATGGCTTTTAATCTCATTATACATTTATAAGAATCAAATTTATGAACACTAATATTAATATTTTGAGACATTCCATCTTTAACCCTAACTATCTCACTAAATAATTAGTGAATCTAAATAGTGATTTAAGATCACTTTTAGAAAGTTTCAAGAAAATATTAATGGGATTATGGTCCAAATAGAGAAGGTTACTAAATAGAACCTAAGAATGCAAAGAATTGTTCAACCATTGGGAGTTGGTTATACCTCTATCAAGTTTACTCTTGAGGAAGCTATAACCTTTTTAATTGTTATTCCATATAAACTAGTGTCTCTTAGGGAAAGTCAAATAACCCTTACTATAACAGAGATGCAGTTGTTTAAGTCTGTGTTAATGGGATTTTAACATATTAAACTTTCTTTTGATTTATAAGAAAGTAATATACATTTGAGGTCACCCAAAACTAATAAGGGAATAATGATAAGTGAAATAAAATTGACATTAATGTCAATCTAAAGGAATTTCCTTATTAAAGAGTTTTTAGAAGCATATATGTATGCAACATGCATTTTGATTAAAAAAAGGAAAGGATAGTTAAGCCTAGGTGGATGAATTGATATGATAGATGGTAATGGATAACCAAAACTTTAACAGGAATATAAATCACTAAAATTTTTCCATTATGGTGAGATTAGTGGTTGCTTACATTAATCTAGTTCTTGTAAGGAAAAAGGGAGGCTTTCATGTAATCTGCAATCTTTTATTTTAGTTTCCAGTAAAATAGAAATAGAAAGATTTTTTGATAGAAAAAAGTCTTTGATCACTCGCTACTTAGAGGGGCTATTTAAATGCTTCACATTTTAAGTAGTGATCGAAATTAAGTGGTAGTTATAGAGGAGTCAGTTTTTTCACTTTTTTTAGATTTCCCACTATATTTCTTTGTAGCTAATTTCAAGGCAGAAGCATTCCCATTCATATTCTTTAATTTAAGCTCATTAGTTAAAGCAATTAATTGATTTGACATTTTTCTTTGATTTTTGATCATTTTAATCTCTAAAGTGATAGTTGGAGCTTTTTATAAGGAACTATGCACTGTTAAAGTTACATTTGTACTTTATAATTAGGTATCTGTGTTCAAGGTGTTGACTTTAAGAAAGTTCATTAAGTCATCATATTTTTTGGCTTTGAAAGTTTTTTTGATGGTAGTCAATTCTTTAATTTTCTATTTTTTAAGGTTTCCATTAGTTGTTGAAGTTTAATATATCTTCATATATGGTAACTCCTTTTCCAAATTGACTTTAATACATACTACTATTCCCTTTCAACAATGTTGTATTTTTCTAAGAAAAATGATCTTTCAATAGCACTAAATAAGTAGCTCAATTCATTTATAGATCAATACTTCATGGGATTATTAAAAAAGAAATCCACTAAAGTAAAGACCATTGAGGACTTCCACTAGTGGCAAAATATTGGGATCACAATCACTTAAAGAAGGAGGCACATATCTAAATGCTTAAAAATAAGAAGCATCTCACAATATCTTATACTAGGACTGCTTTGGAAGTAAGGGAAGAGAACGATGTTGAAGGATTCAAAAGAGAATAAGTGAGAGAAGTCCAAAAACTGACAAGTTGGGGATTAAAACAAGGTATAACAGAAGAAATTGACAAAGTAAGGAGTATAAAGGGAAAATAGGAGGGAGGGGGAGGGCTAGCCAAGGGAGAAACATTTAGAGACAGTTCAATTAAAAACGAAGACATAATGAGGAGAAGGCTAAGGATAAGTTACATTGGAGGACCGATAAAAAGTCTTTAATGAAATATAAGGAAAAAAAGGCTTAAAACATAATGAAAAGAAAAGAAATCAGTAAAAAGTTACTCAGATAAGTTTCCTAAAGAGAGTCTAAATAAATATGTGTGGACTATTTTTTATATTTATTGATTATTTTTTATTTTTATTAGAGTGATTTCTTACATTATATGGGCACTTTTTACTTCCATTTACATGTATTACATATCCATATTTACCTTTTGAATGAATATTAATGGTACAATATTACTCTTTAGTCTATGTAGAATGCTCATAGGAAATACTAGAATGTTATAAATTAGTTTTTGCTTCTCTTTCTTTATTTCGAGTTCTATATTATCAAAGATAGAACATTTGTTGTTTTCTTTGTATTTAGAAAAGTATTTTTCTTTCTTTAGTTTTTTTGAATCAATATATTTATCTCACTTTAAGCATTTATATTAGGAGTTTTCTATTTAGTATATAAATTTTTTTATTGACCTATATTGTCTTTAAATTTATTATTAAGCTAGGTTAACACAATCTAGGTACTCAAGGCACAGAGGAGTTTTATAACATAAAAATGATAATTGGAAAGGACAAAGTGGAGTATGTTAACTTCAATTTTCAATTGCATCAACAAAAGTTTTGATTACATATTTACTTCTACATTTTCACAATTAACTTAACTCATAAACACAATAGATTTTGTTTCCTCTAACTATGCACCATATTTAATTAAAAATTGCATGTAAATTAGACATGTTCATATTGAAGATCTATGCTAAAAAATATCTAATATATTTTTGGAAGCTAGTTATGTCTAATATTTGCAAAACCTTATAAACTAAATATTGAAATTATTTAAAATTTAGTACCATAAATTTTAAAACTCTTAGATTTGCATGATTATAAGTAACATAATTTCATAATTTTATCAACCATATAATGTTCATATATACATAGCAAAGACCAAAAAAAAAAACTTCATAGAAGTAATATAAGATAATATAGTTGTAATTCTTTTATATATGAACTAGTAGAACAAATTTTCTTACATAATTCAAAACTGTTGAGCATAAGGAAGATGTTTAATTTACCAAATATTTATTTTATTAATAAAATAGACAATTTTTTATGTTATAGATTTATGTTCATATATAATAACATTCTTAGACTGCTAGAAAAATTTCTCACTACATAAAACACACACGTTACAATATAGAGTTTAATCAATATGATAACTTATTTAATATAAATGAAAAATATGTCAAGAGAATATAAAAATAACAGTAAGGAGAAAGAAACGATAGTTTAAGAGGAAGCATCTTTATTGTTTTGAGATTGTTTGGCCTCCTTATATGACTCAAAATATTAGCAGTATCTACCCTATATGCACAATCAAAAGGAGTTTGTATGGATAAAACATTGCCTTATTTCATGAAAAATGTATTTAAAGTAGAAAATTATAAATATAGAAAAAGAGGGACTTTCCTTAGAATTTTGATGTTGTAAAGGATGGATATGCACGTATTTATAGTGGTTATATTATGACCACTTTTAAAACTTTTGTAAATATAGTTAAATCATTATTATTAAATATAACACATATTTTTAATAAACAAATACATAAAAAAAGAAGGTCAAAGATTAATATATAGCTCTCAAAATTAAAAGGGAGTAAAAGATAGTTTTAGTATAAATTAATTTTGAAATGTTCAAACCTAAGCCCACTATGAAAAAAGTGCTTTAGGCAATAGACAAAAATGTATTTATAAGTACAATTGTCGTTGTCTTTTTATTAAGCCAACATAATTCATATCGTTATAAGAAATGGCACTGCTATAAGTGTAAGGCAACATAACTTTTGATTAGGCACCAAAATAAAAAATGTTGCTTTAAGTTTTGATTAAGGCAACACATTAGTTTCAAATTATAGCAACAATGTTAAATATTTATTGTAATACTTTAAATCTTTTTAGGCAACAATGTTAAATAGATAAGGTAATAAAGTGAATTTTTTAGGCAACAATTTGTAACAATAAAAGCAACAATTTATTCTTTCATTACCAATAATATTTAACATAAAAGCAAACTCTTGTCATTATGTTGGCAATATCCATATATACATTAAAAGCAATGTATAGATATTAATTTACATCTTAATTGCGTATGTATTATCAAATGTAAATGACTAAAAAATGCATTTATACATAATATATAGTCTATAAGGACTTGAAAAATTCAACATTTAACATTCAAAACACAAAAGAAAATTACATGTTCTTTTATTGTTAAGAAATAAAAAAGCGAATTCTACAATCCTTAACAATTACAAGGAAAATTACATATGCTTCAACAACTCTTCATCATTTCTAGAATTCAAATTTGGTGTCGTGCTTCTTCACATTGGCTCTGTAACCTTTCTTAAAGTCTTTTGGAAGTATAACGTGCCTGTTTTTTCATACTGTATGCATTCCAACTTATTGATAGATAACTGCAATCTGTGAGTAGATATCTAGTTATGATGAGGACCAACAAACAAAACATCTTCAGAAGACAAAGTATACATTTCATATTTGTACGAAAACTATTAAAATATAATAAGAGGTTGAAATACATATAACAATATCATGTCATCAATCCTATTCTTGTTAAATAGATGGAAAATGTTTACCTCACATCCCTTTGAATTGATTTACAAATACCAATATTTTTTTTCCAATCTACTTCATCAAGTTTGGACTCACCAAATGTAGCGTGAAATAAAATTTCACGTCAAACTTCACAAAGAAGTACTCAACTCATTCTATTAGAGAGATTACTTTTATGGAACTTAACATAAGTAAATTTATAACAATTTTTACTTGAGAAAGATGAATAATAATAGTTTCGTCATGTTTCACCTTAAGAGGCTAACCTACCTTTACTTCAAGACCTAGTCAAATTGGGTAAAGCTTAATCTAATTGGGTAAAGATTACCTTTAGATAATTTTTTAAGTCCTCTAAATTTTTCAAAAAGCTTTTGTGATCCACATACCTCTTTTCACTCTATGCTTAAAGTGATCTTTAAATGATGCTGACCCAAATTAGTTCTCAAACTAGGAATCTTTTCTATGTCTTGCTTAATGCTTGTTATCTTTGAGTCATCATCAGTCAAAATTGCAAAGGTTTTGAATCCATGCTTCAACTAAGTACTTTTTAAAGAAAATAGTCATAGATCAGATCACTCATAGAAATTAGGATGATATTAAACATTTAAAAGGTTGGTACTAAAGAGAAGTGATAGAGATAACTTACTATATAAATTACAATTTTAGATGTTGCTTATATAAAACTTTATTGCACATTTTTTAATTTTGCTGTCATTTCTTAAATGCAGGAGCAAATTATTATTATCGTTGCCTTTTAATATTAGTAAAGTCAAAACTTTAAAAATTGTTGCATTCAAGGATGCGAATACCGCTTCGTATCGGCCAGTACGAAAATGAAACGGTATCAAGTTTAATGATATCGTGTTGGTTTTGGCTAGTACTAGAGTTTTCATCTGATATAGGCCAGTATTGACTGATATTTAAAATACCAGTAATATACTGGTTGGTATCGTAAGTTTTAAAAACTTCACGAACTTTTTAGCAAAAATTTTAAAATTTTAAAATTTTCAAAAAGCTCTCCACCACCATGGAAACCAACTTAAGAGCTCAAAAGCTTGCCATTTTACACAATAAGTGAAAATATAGCTTAGAACTGATGAGTTCTAAGCTACTCACATATGGTGTTTATATAGAGAAAAAAAGTGTAAATAGGAAAGGTGATTGAATATATATGGTAGTTGAGGTTAATAAAGAGGTTCGTCTAGTATGTTTCAATGGTGATAAATGCTGAAAAGAAGAAGAAGAAGAGCAGAGAGTAATTAAACTATTGAAGTATATGTACAAGTTAATCTAGTGATAGGTTCTGAGCAAAGTATTAATGATTTCAGGACTCAAAAATTTTATAGTTGAATTAAGGTTAAAAGACATTAATATTATAATGTTTTTAATTTTACAAGTTTTTAAATTTCTTTTAAATATTAAAATTTTTAAAATATTAATTCGGTTAAAAATTAATAATTAAATACATATGACATGAAGATAACACAGTAACTAATTAAATGCTGCTTATACGATGATCTAACTTATTTCTTAAATTTGAATTGAACAAATTAAACTACGTTCAAGCTAATAATTTATAATAATTATTTTAAATTATTAACTTAAATAAAGTTTAATTAATTTAAATTGAATTTCAGAGTTAGATTAAATTAACATTTTAGTAACGTTTAATTAATGTTACTAAATGACATTTTCTCTTAATGTCATTTTGTGTATCGAATTTGAATGATAATGAGGCTCCTCTCAACGGTGAGGATTTTATACTAAATGATAATTAGGGTCAATGTAGTTATAACGGGTATCTTCTCATAAACGATTGAATGAAGTTTTATGTATTTGTTTCTCCTATTCTTTTAATTTTACTTATATTTGATGTACATGTTAACTTCTATATTTGCAATATAATTGTAAATATTTTTATTTTAAGTTTCACTTCTACTTGGTTGTTTCCTTATCACGAACTTTTATTGTAAATTGTAATAGTTAGAGAGTAAGTTAAAAATTTTTTTGGGAGACCTTTTTAAACTCGAAACCACCAACAACAATATTTCTTTCATAATTATATTCTTTACAATACTCAATCTGTAATGCTTTATATATCTTTAATATATTTCTAACACTCAAGCTGATCTTTTAAAGAGCTAGATCTGAACTTCAACAATTTTCCCTAACAATATTTTCAACAAGCAGTTTTTTAATCTTCATTATTAAGAGTCAAGCAGGAGTCTGACGTTGACTTTCTAACTAAAAATGGCAAGCGAGGACGGTATTGTTCCAAATCGAAAAGAAGACTTAGTCATGCATGGTCAGCCAAAGATAAGGTCTTGACTATTCTTATAGGGCCTCTGAAAAAATCTATCCTAATTAAGCCTAAACAATCAAAAGGTGTCATTTTACTTAACCAATATAATGAACTTGCGGAAATTGAATGAAAAACATAATTAAAGATTCGACAATCCTTTCAGAGTGCAACTGATATACGTGACCGTATAGGATATGGCTAATAATAATCCTTTCCTCACAGTAGCTTTAGTCCCACTCCCACATGCATATCAGATCTTAAATCTTCTCTCCCTTGAGTTTTTGTTTTTATTGGGTAGGAAAAATCAGTCTCTTTCTATATATGTTGGTGAATTGGAAAGAGCTCACCAGCCAGCTCTTTTTCAAATTTTCATATCTGCGAAAAAAAGGTCATCCACATACCATACTAATATACTTTTATATATGCATATACCAATTATGTGCCCGAACAAACAATAACATAAAACAAAAATTTTAGAGATCTCAACACAAGTTGTGGCTGAGATCCAGTCTCTCCCCACTTGCACTACAAACACATCAACAGGCTTGCTGCTTGTCCCCTTCTCTACCGAATTCCACCGGAAATAACTTCTCCTCCGGTTCTCTTCTTCAGTTCCTGCCACTCTTACTGTACTTACATGCATTCTTTTACGTAATTGCACCCCCGTACACTGCATCCGCTTCATACATCCTTACAGACTGCACTTCGTAATTGACTTCAATCTTAGCTCTCTCCGGGATTAAATGTTAGCTATATCCTCCTTGAGAAGTACGACCCTCAGCGCTAAACATGAGAACCAAGAGCAGATGGAGAGCTTTAGCACTCTTGGGAACGAAGAGTTGTCCGACTTCTCCGACAAGAACCTATTGGAAAGCATCGATTTTGACGATCTCTTCGGGGGTATCAATGATGGAGACGTGTTGCCAGATTTGGAAATGGACCCAGAAATTCTCGCTGAATTATCAGTTACTCGAAGAGGGGACGACTCTGAGATGAACACATCCGTATCAAATGAGAAAGTAGAGGATAATCCAAGCAAAGAAGAGGAAGATAAGTTGTCATCAGGGTCAGGGTTGGATTCGAGTTTGAGCACCAGAGGGGAGGAGATAGTGAGTAAAAGAGATGATTCGCCGTCGATGGCGTTGAATCCAGTTCATAAAGAAGGAGATAAAGGAAGGAAATCATCATCTACGCAAACAAAAAATAATCAAGGGAAGAGAAAGGTGAAGGTACCTACTTGTTTGTTCTCAGGCGTAATTAGGTTATGTTGAGTACTTACGTTATTAACTGTTTAAATTTTCCACGAGCAGTTCTATGCTTAGTATCAAGTAGTAAGTACTAAGTACAGTAAAACGTGAATGGTTTCATCTTTCAATTATGGGATAGGGAGCTTAGGTAAAGTTCATGGGGGCAAAGAGCAAGAGATCACGGGAACCTTATCAAGAAGTAAAGCCGAAGGGTCTAGATTTT
>JAOQML010000009.1:1104600-1148929 GCA_027568935.1 Erythroxylum urbanii | reverse complement strand
TTGGTAGTTGAATGGTTATGCTCATGACTTTCCAAGTTGTACATTGCAAATTTCAAGTTTTTCATAAGGGTCAAATTGAGTTCTGACTTCAGCAGAAAATCTAGATTGATCTAGGTTGAATTAGACAAAGTTGTCTTCTTGAAAGTTGTAGATTATTTTCCTAGCTTTCCATTGATATAAAGTATAAAATTTTTGGACATTGGAGTTGAGAGATATGATTATTAGAAGTTTAGGATATTACATAGGATGGACTTTCGGGACAGCTACAATATTTTGAAATTTTGACCTATTTAGAGGCAAATTTTGTTTTTGAAGTCCTCATGGAAGTTGTAGATCTAGAAGTCTTCTTTAAAACGATCTTTGAATGACCTTAATCCAATATTTTTAGTGAGAGTTATGCCTTTTTTTTGTAAAACAGGTTTGAGGAAGAAGAGCTAAGGAGGAAGAGGGGAAGCAAGTCGCGATCGCGACGCGTTGCGACTTTGCGGCTGCGCCGTAGGTCGCTATCGCGACTTTGCTGGTGTTCCTAGACCTGAACAGCTCTCACTCTTTTAATCATAACTTTGTCGTCCGACCTCCAAATAACCTGATTTTTGAAGCATTGGATTCCTAACACATTCCTTTATCTCTCCACAAAAATTTATAGCTTTTTCTATTAATTTGAAAAAGATTGTTTGAATCAAAGTGAGAAGATCGGTTGGAAGAGTGTGAGTTGGATATTTTTACTGAATATGCTTCAGTATTTTGATGATATCTTAATCCGTGGAGCTCCAAATGAGATGATTATTATTTCTAAATCAGCTAGAGACATAGGGCTACAAATTATCTGAAGGAATTAAATTTTAATTCGGTCTTTAAGACTTTCAATTTCTGGATGGAAGTTGGGTATAGTGTCTTGTTTCAGTGCAAAAATAGCTCGAAAATGTTTGGGCTATAACTTTCAAATTTTTTGAACCAAATTGAATGATTTTAATGTCATTAGAGACTTAATACAATGGGGAACAAATGTTCTGAAGGGATTCAATTGAAATTCTAATTTGAGTTTTCCCAAAATATGTTCGGAAATAGGAAAAGTAAGTTCTTTTGATGTTTGACTGGTGTGGGCATGCCACCCATGTGCGATGTGCGTCCAGATGTCACATAGGACGTTAGGCACGTGACTCGCAAGGGTAGAGTCCCAACACTTATCTACTCCAACCTCATCGGCATTACCTTTGCCTTCATGTCCCTCCTCTTATGTACCTGCCCCAACCTCATGTTCTCTCTCCCTTTCACTATTTCCTCCAAACAATTTGCCTCACAATACACCTACTTCATCACCTCAACTTACTCTAAGCTCATCTACTCCAACCGCACCCCATTTACTTGCCCCAACCAGATATGTTTAGTTGCTTCCTTGAAAACAGCTACTGATAATGCATCTACTTTGTTAACTCAGCTTACTCCTACAAAAGCTTATAATATTCACTCCTGGAAACAAATATTGAGTGATAGTTCACTAACTTTACTTTAAGTTTTTCCCTCCTTTTGAATCTAGACATAAAGTGGTCTCCTTATCATTGCATGTGCTCTGAGAGGGTGTATTCAAGTCGAAGCAGTGCTTAGTTGACCTTTTTTTTTACTAAACACCCACTATGTCCTCCATTAAGAGCATAGGCTTGTATATAATGGAAAAAAGTGAGGTTGGAGGATGTGCTTCTTAATAATGATGGCTTATTTGTCTTTAAATTCGACTCCTCCTTTAGTGCTTATAGGTACTTAGCAATTGACCTTGGCATTTTAATAATATGCCACTCTCTCGCCAACTATGGTGACATGGAATTCAATTTTAAGAAATCAAGTTTAAGAAAATCCCTGTTTGGCTCAACTTACATAATATTTTATTAGAGTATTGGATAACTATAGGTTTGAGTCATGTAGCTAACTATATTGGAAAATTGATGGCTATAGATGAAGCTATAACAATAATGAAAAGAGTATATTACTCAAGAGATTATGTGGTGGTTAATAAAGGGAAAGTGCTTCCAGATTCTATTCCTTTGGGGAGGCTAAATGATTTTGATGAGCTATATCAAGATGAGGTGATAATTTCTTACCAACGAGGCCTTTTTTGCATAGTCTGAACAAATCCACCTCTTGGTCTAAACCTCATCTGTCTCAATCTAGTCTGAGATTGAAATGATCTATTCTGGCGTTTATTGAACCTTCTGCCAGATTCAGGTTGAGATTCAACCTGTCTCTTCACTCTAGACTCCTATCTATATTCTCCCTGACCATCTTTCAACAACTGTTCAATTCTAATCTAGGCTACTTGTAGTTCTATAAAACTACCCAAATTAGAAATGACTAGCCTCGTTCTAATTTCCATGTTCAACCAATCTTCAAACCGTCTAAACTTGTCTTCCTGAATCGGAATCAAGTCAGTTGCATACCCCCATTAATTCATTGAATTTTATCTCATACTCTACTACGGTGAGACTACCTTGTTTTAGATCCAAAAACTCTTTAATCTTCTAATCCAGATAAATCTTAGGCATATAGTTCTCTCTAAATACCTTCAGAAAATCTTCCCACTTTAAACTACAATGCCAGGTGGCACTGTCAGGGACAGCCTTCCACCACTGATATACTGAACCTTACAGAAGTGATATTATATAATCAAACTTCTCATCAGACTTGCAGTCCATCTGATCAAAAATACTTTTCATTCTCTCAATCCAACCTTCTGGCTCAGTAGGGTCTGTACTTCTATAGAAGTCTACAGCCCTATGTTTTCTAAGCTTATCATACCTCCTCTCTCTCTTCTCAGAAATTCTTGGAGGCATTTGTGCAAACTCAGATATAAGAGACTTCCTATTGGCTCCTATAGAGTCTAAGTCGTTTAATTCAGTTGACCTTATAACTTGATCACCTATGACATATGACCTATAACAAAAATAATTGTGGTCACTATACGAATCTCTCACTACATATCATGTCTAAATGTTCTTATATGTCCCTATGGATGCCAAACTAGGCTCTGATACCAAAAATGTAACATCCCACTACCATAGACCATATACCCGAACATTAAGAGAACATTTAAGAACATACTCTATGACAATGGCATGTTAAAGTAGTCTTATGCACTTATTATGGCATCATACACTTTACAAACATTGAAAAGCAACTTTTCCATTTCATTCACTAAGTTAATTTATATAATAGTCATTAAAACAAATATTTACATCATCACAAGTATCTGAGACGTTTACTCTTTTGTTTACAAAAAGTTCTACATAACATGAATAACTATATAAACATAAGCTATAGTTCCTCAGATGTCAAGTGACCAGACCTTTAAGTCGTTTCTTAATCCAAAACGTTCTTCTAGAGTATCTTAAGAACTATGTCTCCTCTCTCATACCTGAAAAAGTCATATTGCAGTTTTGATGAGTTTTGCGAACTCAGTGAGTGAACCATCCTCGATATGCTCACTCATTTAGAACATCAAACATTTCAAATATAAATCAAATGCATAATATTTCTCATCTCAACAATTCATCATGGATTACACTCATTTCATATAGTCTTTTCAGAAGAATTCAACCATATTATCAAATGTACATAAATATGGCATATCATAATATTATCATAATTTAGAAATATTTTCACAATCATACATGTACAAATGTATATGCATATGAGACTCCACTTTCATTGTTATTTTGTCATGACCGAGCACCTTTCACTGTCCTATATCCCTTGTAGATATCGGGTAGGCTCTTTTCAGATATTGTCCCCTACCCATTGTGGATACGAGACTTATTAATTATAGAGCCAGTGGCTCTACGTGCATATTTTTTAGCTTTAAGCTCTTTCAGACTAGTTACTCCGGTCATAATGCCTTTATATGATCATGCATATTAATGTGATGCATTATATCACAAAATATGCCATCAATAACATTTATTCATAATGCACAATCATATTCACATGTTCATCGGACCTAAGTTTGGCATTCAACAATTTGTTGAGAATATAGATATCTTTCAGATTCATATGCAATTAGAATAGTTCCAATATATTCCCAAATATCAAACTCCTCGGACCATTAATGTCCAAAATTGTCACATATAGGTCATTAATAGTTCAATAACTAGAAGTCAAATAGAAATAAATCAATCCTAGTGAGAACATCTAGGTTACTTACAGTATGCTCTAGATTACGCTATTTCCTGGATGGTCCGATAATGTTTGGATTCAATCGTTCAACTTATGTGTGTAAAATCATTCAATATAAACAAAATTCACATTATAAAGTCGATCAATCAAATATATATTCAATCATGCACATGTATGTATATGCCATGTTCAATGCGTGCTTAGTGACTTCTCAGGTATGTTTCCTTAATCACAATTCATGATTATTCAAACATTATCACTTGGAATATGTCTTGTTTACATTTAGGTTTACACCTCAATTAACTTGTTTAATCTAAATTCATTGATCAATCATCAAACTAGTTTATTTCAAGCCTAAATGCTTCATAGGAAAGTACCTTATTATTAGTTGTTTCAAACACCACTTAAAAGAGAAGTATTCATGCCCAAGCCTAGCCCACAATCGTGACAGAAACTAGTGCATCAAGCCACGATTGTGTTTTATATTGTTTCCTCCAATTCTCCATAAATTCACCTACCTAGAAACATCATTTACACTTCCAATTTTCTAGAATTCATGCTCATTTATGCGTCCTCATTTAGACCTGAATTATACTCCAATTCTAGCTCAAAATTATATTTGATAGCTCACAGATCATGGTCTTTCATGCATCAAAAATCAAACTAGAAACTATCATATATTATCATGCATATAGTCCTAATTCTTTCTCAATTCAAGAACACTATACAAACATCTTCCTTTAGCATAAATTCAACTTTATTATACTTCAAATTCAGATCTAATTCATCTATAAATCAAACTATATATTAAGATCAAGAATGAAAACTTCTAAGTTTATCCAACACATTTCAGTATATATCATCACCAACATCGTATGCATTTCATTCCAACTCAAGCATCATTCTTATACTATTAAACATGCCATCAAGATCATATTGTTACTTACTTTTAGACTTCCAACTCAGCTCAAAACTTAAGATTAAAATAAGCCTCCATTCATGCATGATTCATCACAAACTCAAGATGAAAA
The DNA here is from genome assembly GCA_027568935.1 of Erythroxylum urbanii. Lineage (NCBI taxonomy): Eukaryota > Viridiplantae > Streptophyta > Magnoliopsida > Malpighiales > Erythroxylaceae > Erythroxylum > Erythroxylum urbanii. The sequence goes on along the minus strand of JAOQML010000009.1, from coordinate 1,143,734 downwards.
TGAGCTAGTTTTAGTAACAAGATGAAAGTAACAATAAGTTGATTTCTTGGTTAATTTGGGAAGGATTTAGGTGTGGATTTTGTGTAACAATCTGAGCTAGGGTTAAACCAATATGTAGAGAGAAGATAAGAGTAGTTTTGGTGGAGAAACAAGGAAAGAAGCAGCAGAAACTCTACTGCAGAAACTTGCTTCATCAATATGCTAGGTGTTAACAATTAATCACAACATTTGTCTTAAGGCATGGAAGACATTTTCCTACTTCATAAGCTGCCACTAATCCACTCCATAAGATGCAATTTGTTATTAAACAATTAGTCCACATGTCTCTTAATAATTGATCCACTTGTCACTCTATGATTGTTCCATTTGTCATTTAATTACTAATCCATTTGTCACTCAATTATAGGCTTAGTCACCCTAATTTTTCATGTATCAATATATCTAGCCATTTGACATTTTCCCAATCCAAATGTGCATATAAATTTATCAATCTCCCAATTAATAACATTTAATTCCAAATTACTAATTGGAATCCAATCAAATTAAAATTCAAGACATAACAATTCACAATTCACATCATAGTCATTTTAAAATCTTTCATATCTTGGGACATGTCAATTGAGTGCATATGCTATCTTTGTAATATGTACAAATATCAATATTCATGTTTGTATGATATGTAAATGAAATGCTCTCGATGCCATTTTTCAATTTCAATGTTCTAGAGTTCTAACCCTAGACATGTTCCAGAAATCAGATATTACATTTACTCTTATGCTTTGGTATGTATCATCAAAATCATTATCTCTTATCCAGAGATTTATTTTCGAAAAGTTACCAATTCATATATTATGCTGATAATACCTTGATGTCAATTGATTCTAGATAACATTTAAGTATTCTATGTCTAGACAAAAGTTACTTCACCTTAGTAGTTACTATTTCAATATCTCTACATAAATCTATGCTTCCATTGCGCTATTCTGAGTAATCTCAAAATTTTAACTATTGGGACTAAGACTTAAAAGTAGTCAATATGTTATAGATCACTCCCTATACCATATCCAAGCATATAATACATATGTGTTCTGTAACATTATTTACCAAGGTAACCGGATTATTAGATATGCACTTATAATAACTGATCAACTTAACCTTAAGGTGTTCTACAAATATTGCTATCATTTATTTCATTTTGCATAAGTATGTTCTCCATTAATTCAGCACTATAAGTTACATAACCATCATGAAATTCTGATCTCATATCCACTGATATAACCTTACACTAAATTATAAACTCTTAACACAATATTTATACTATCATTCCAAGTTTAAGTTCAACCTCTCAAGGTCATAATAAATGTTGTTTTCTTTCAACTTGCTTGCACACTTTTCAATCTTGTCATTTCTATCTATACCTCAGTTAATCCACAAAAATATTTTCACATTCATATCAATTCAAAGTATACAACCACAACACAATACTGATTTAATTTTCGCTGATATAATCACAATTACGAATACACCATGTCTTTCTCTAACATATCAAACTATGTAGTATTTCTTATTTCTAGATATCCACAAACTTCCATTTTCTTACACTCTGACAGATCATCATTCTTCTCATTGTTTTTAACAGCTCAGGCTCTTAACAAATGTTCATAGTGTGACTTATGTAAATGCGACTCAGACTGAGGATCAGTTGCCACTACATGCTATGACATGTTTGAGATGCACGTACCTTGACATATATTAAAGCCATATAAGATACTGAATCTAGGCTTTGATACCAAAATGTAACACAACACTCTCATAGAGCATATACCCAAACATATCGATCATATTTCGAGAACATACTCTGCGAGGATGACACTTTAAGACAGTCAAATCAAGTCATTGCAAAATTTTGTTCAAACACCAACACATTTTTAACAATCAGTAATCATTAGGCCCATTTCATTTACAAACATATTCAGTCATAAATATCATTACACCTTACAATTCATATAAACATTGTACAATAGTTGCAGAATACAATTTTTAATAAGATAAAACTGAAAACATATACATAGGCAAACTGATCCTAACCACTAACTCTTATTCGATTGCGGTAGCTATACTCTAATTAGTCTAATTGGATATCCTTTGAACCTGAAAGACAACGTTGCAATTTTGATGAGTTTTGCGAACTCAGTAAGTGAATTATCATCGATGTATTCACTCAAGTCAGATTACAGAGATAAGAAATATTCCAATTCAACAAGCTATACATATCACTTCAAATTTCATTTATGCCTTATCGAGAATCATACTTGCATGAATTACTTCAAAAATACAAATTTGATCTCAAGTTTAAAGTCTAATGCTTCAACTTAGTTGACTACAGTTTTCCAATCAATAAATGATAAATGTTATTTTTCAATCAAAAGATAAATTTTGTTGAATATAATAAACAAATAATTATCTAAAATAAAAGTAATGCCTTTTACAATTAAAGAAAATGTAGTAATACTAAAAATAGAAAATGAACAATTAGATTTATATAATTTTAAAATTTTTTTTATAGAGTTTGGAGAGAGTTTTATTAGTCTTTCTAATATTTTAAAGAGAAATATAAAAAACTAGAATTTTTAATTATTGTGGGTTAGCCATACCATGATGAATTCATTCTAGGGATGACAAATAAGTTTGAGCTCAGTCTGAACAGTTTGATTGAGTTTCATGAGCTCTTTTTGTTGAAAATTTCATAAGTTCTTGAAAAATGATGTTGTTTTTATATAAAAAGAAGTTATTTTTAAAATTTTAAATTAAAAAATAAGCGTGATTGGATTCGAGTTCAAGCCGTGTGTCCTAGGTTTGAATGAATTTGACCCAATTTGACCTATTGTTGTCTATAATTCGTTATAAATTTTGTACACATCTCCATTCCAAGTCTAACACAAACAAGTCTAGCATTTAAATCATTAATTACAATGGAAACAATAGAAACTAATGTATTTATGATAAAATTCCTGTACCTAACTAAAGAAATAGTTAATGAAACAATTAATCAATAAATTATAAATTTAGAAAAGGATTATAAATTTATTATCCTTTTCTGTTAATAAGATATTCATCTAATGGAAGTAAATACGACTTCATTCTCTAGTGAAGTTTGCATAAAACACAGACGATTCAAGATTCAAGATTCATTATTTTTATTTTAAACTACTGTTGGAAACAGCAGTAGCATTTCTTCTTGGTGATTTACCTTGGAAGAAATCTGCTTATTTTAAAATTGAGAAAATTAAAACGGATTGGGCTTTTACTTGGGCCGCCCATTTTAAGGAAAAATTTGAATTACGCTTGCAATTAGTTTTCTTCCTCTCCAAGCCGGAGCTGAGCTTGTTTTTGAGTAACAAATCAATCTCTCATCTTATGCACATCTCTTGCATTAGGGTTTAGGAATCTTGGGCGCCTTTGTTCTCTTTTTCCAGTCAGATATTATAGGCTTTGCTCGATCTCTTCTCTACTGTAGCAATGACTCCCGACCAAAAAACGACAAACGGCAGCGGCGCTGGCAACAGGGACGAAGCCAACGTCAAAGTGCCATCCAAGAAGAAGGAGGAGAAGAAGGATGAGGATCTGGTCAAATTTAATCCCCTTTTCAGTTCTTTGAATTGCTTGCTTGCTAATTAATGATTGATTGTGTTAAATTTTTTATCTACTTATGTATGTACGCATACGCAGTCCGACGAAGATCTAGAACTGAAGCAGCAATTGGAGTTATATGTCGAAAGAGTTCAGGATTCTGATCCTGGACTACAGAAGCTTGCTCTTGAGAGCATGAGGTGATTTTTATACCTTTGCTTACAAAAGAACCTCTTAAAAGCTGGTAAAAAGGTTGAATTTGAGTTATCAGAGTGAGACATAGAATTACAGTAGCAATGTCGACGCAGAATTCGGGAATTGGCCTAGTCATTACAATTACGGACCACTGTCTCTTTTGGTTCAGTATAACCTTTGCCACATGGTGGCCGCATTTGGACCATGCGTAGACAGCATGTAGGATGATTGTCCACACAATTTATTTCCTGTACAGCATCTAATGGTTAAAGATTTTAATGTTTATGGTACTTCTCATATACATACAGTTGACCTTTTGTTAATTTCTAAGTATAGGCTATGATGATTCTGTATCTCATTCACATCGATCCAAGTATATCTGGTTCATTTGGATCAAGTGATTATAGTTTCTTTCTTGCCTTTTCCTTCTCTCTTGTAGGCAGGAAATTCGGACCTCAACAAGTTCAATGACTTCTGTTCCAAAGCCCTTGAAGTTTCTTCGACCACATTATGGAACTCTAAAAGCATATTATGAAAACATGGGTGATTCAGATCTAAAGGTATGATGCTATGTAGTTAACATTTTTTACTGTTCTGTCAGTTGGAACTAAAATAATCAATGACTTCTTAATTGCAGAAATACTTGGCAGATATACTGTCGGTCTTGGCACTGACCATGTCTGCAGAGGGAGAAAGGGTAAGTCTAGCTGCTTTGGAATTAGAGTTTTCAATTTTTTTTCTTGTAATGCTGGAGTTTATCAATTATGCTATGCAGCAGCCTCTCAAATTTGTTTGCTGTTGTAGCATTGTCTTCATGATTTCTTGTATAATGCATTTCCTTTCGCACCTTTCTTGTTGATATACTATTTTATTGCTTAAAGCTCTTTAACTTAATGCAAATTTGTCGTTTATGAATCCTTCAGGAAAGCTTAAAGTATAGGCTGTTGGGTTCTGAAGGTGATATTGGTTCATGGGGGCACGAGTATGTCAGGTGACTGTCATATCCTCGATAACATTGTCACTATTTGTAGTTTACCTGCATGTCATGGACTTTTGTAAGTTTTAATAGGTGTGACGAAAAGTTGGTTCGTTTCATGTTTAGGTCAACATCGTTTTGTTGCGCATTTGACCAGAATGAAGCATTTGAAAGATTTTCCCCTTTTTCATCTTTGAAACTTGACATGCTTTACATGCTAAACTCATATGCTGTTCTCGCTTCATTTTGCGGCAATTCATTCTTGGGATTTATGTTGCCTTTGATGCATGATACAAGTTTATAAGTATATATTGTGATATTGGTGGTTCCTAATGAATTTGACATACACTTAATGATGTCTTTGTAGTTTTAGCCTTTTCAATAGTAAATGGGTTGAATACCATCATCTATGAACCTTGCATTCTTTTGATGCTTTACAAAGGAACTTTGCTATTACAACAAACTGAAGTTAGTGTAGTCCGGTAGTTTTTACATGCAGTCATTTAATGTCTTGAAAATTTTAAAATGGTTGAAAGTTCGACGATCTGTTTTCAGGAACTTGGCTGGAGAAATTGCGCAGGAGTATGCAAAGCGACATGTTAGGAACCTATCCCTCAAGAATTTGCTGATATTATTTACCCAAAGAGAAGGGAACTAAAATGTTTGACTATAATTATATCATCCCCTTTAGTCAGTTCCAATTGCACTGTGGTTCGAAGCAGTGCATTCAATTCCATTTTACACGATCAAACTTAATATGTTTGTCGATTCTGGAATATGCAGTAGAGCTGCATTTATTTTCCTTAGTGGCATATTCATTTGAAATTTTGGTAACTAGAAAGCTATTCTCAACTGTGATAATCACATTTGTACTTAATTTTGTAAACCTTCTTTCATATACTTTTTCCAGAGTGAGGAGATCCCAATGGATGATCTAATGGAGCTTGTACAACAAATTGTTGCTTTTCACATGAAGGTGTGCCTCGAAATTTTGCAACATGTGATTAACTAAGCCATATGTGTGGCATATATGCCAAATTTGGCATTGTATCAATGTACAAAACTATCTTGGCATACTGATCTTCGGTTTGAATATTGTTTACTATCTGCAGCATAATGCTGAACCAGAAGCCGTTGACCTTTTAATGGAGGTATGGGATCTGGGGCAATTTAATTTTGATGGCTGGTGGGTGGTTGCTTGTTTATTTTTCCTTTTTATGTTCTTTTCTTGAGTATGAATTGCTCTGGATTGACCAAATATAGGTTGAAGACCTTGATCTTTTAATTGAGCATGTGGACAACACAAATTTCAAGAGAACCTGTCTATACCTTACCAGTGCAGCGAGGTAGGTGAAGTTGAACATTTAAGAAATTTTTTGAATAATTTTCTTGCTACCTTGAATGATTTGGTATTTTAGTATGATTATAGTTCGAGGTTATGGAGTTTGGAACTAACTGAATTACAAGGGAGTTGATCTTTCAAAGCTTTCACCTGAGATTCTTTGGAGAGATTTGTGACTTCACATTGTATCTTGAGGATTTAGGACTTGTAAATATCAATACTACAGGGGAAGTGATGTTTCAAGTCTTTAACTTCTGTTTAAAGATTGTAGTGTGTGAAAATGTTTTCAGGTACTCAGCTGACAAATAATATATTGCATGTATCTGTTCTAATATATTGCATGTATGACAAGCTGAAGCTTGGTAGTTCTGCAATAATTTGCTTTATCTCTCTTATAAATTTTGTGCATTCACATGGCTGTTCTACTGCAGATACCTTCCTGGACCAGATGATATGTTAGTTTTGGACATTGCACACATGATATACCTCAAGTTTGAAGAATATGCTAATGCACTTCAAATTGCACTGTTTCCCGGTAACATGCAGGTTTGTGCATATTTGTGAATTTAAGAAGCCTTTGTATGAAACTCAAACTACAAAGTTCTGTCGGAATCTGTCAGATCTGTTTTCATTTATTATAAATTTATTATTTTTTATCATTGAGTGCATAATCCATGATTTCTTGTTTTGCTCTGATTCTAAAAAATTGCATTTACTGACAGCATGTAAAACAAGTTTTTACATCTTGTGATGATCTGTTGCGGAAGAAGCAATTCTGCTACATGCTTGCTCGGCATGTAAGTTCTTTGTTTTTCATACTGAACAACTACTGGGAAGGTCCCTACTATTTTTTGCATGTTTCCTTTACATTTAATTTGTGCAGGGTGTTACTTTTGAGCTGGATGAAGAGATGGTTGCGGATGATGAAGAGAGATATGTCATGCAGGATATTATCAACAATGCTAAATTAAGTGAAGGCTATCTTGCCCTTGCTCGTGATATTGAGGTCATGGAACCTAAATCTCCAGAAGATATCTATAAGGTCAGACTTCTATAGTTTATGTAGTCTTAGTTATCAGACTTTACGTACATTTCCACTAGATTTAACTTGTTGTTTGGGGGCTAGGGGAAGTATTATCCATCAGATTTTGTTTGTTTTGATATTAGAACTATTTTATAGGCGCATTTGCTTGATGGCCGGGCCAATGCTGGTGCAAGTGTTGATTCAGCCAGACAGAATTTGGCTGCCACTTTCGTCAATGCATTTGTAAATGCAGGTTTTGGAAAGGTGAATTTTAATTATTTAGTACATTATTTGCATATGCTGTTAATCTTGGATCAGAAACTTTTAATGATGGAATTTTCTCTGCCAAAAGCTCTTGGGACTCTTTCAAATAAATTCAAATGTTGCAGGATAAGTTGATGACAGTTGCAGACTCTTCAAACAGTAGCTCCTCTGGAAATTGGCTTTTCAAAAACAAAGAACATGGTAAAGCCAGTGCTGCAGCAAGTTTGGTGAGCTATCCTTTGCAAATCTTTCTGTAAATACTTGTGGTTGGTTTCTTTGCAAGACTCTAATGGTTGCTATTCATTAAAGGGTATGATACTGCAATGGGATGTTGATTCTGGACTTTCTCAAATTGACAAGTATTTCCATAGTAACGACAACCATGTAATTGCTGGTGCTCTATTAGGGGTTGGGCTTGTCAACTGTGGTATAAAAAACGAATGTGATCCTGTGAGTTTTCTGACTTCTTATCCCAGAAGTATCATCAGCAGTTGATTTTAGATTCCGTGCTTACTTAAACTCTTTGGTTAGGCACTGGCTCTTCTTGGTGATTATGTAGATAAAGAAGACCCATCTATCCGAATTGGTGCAATCATGGGCCTGGGTATTGCATATGCTGGTTCTCAGAATGAAATGGTGAATATCTTTTTTTTTCTTTAATATTTTAGCTGTAGTAGTTATGTTTGTTTATTAGGTACGGTAAGATCTTCAGGTGATGATGGTCTAACACTACTCTTTTCATGAAAATAGTTTCTTTAATGCACTCATTAACTTTATATATTAGAATTGTGGTCGCATGCTTTAGGAGCAATTATTTGTAGTTCATCTTAAAGATGGTACTTCTTTTGGGTGTTGAGAGGGATTTACTTTTGTTGTATTCTTATATACTAACTTAATGATTTAACAGATTCGCAGCAAATTGTCCCCTATACTTAATGATGCAAAGGCCCCTCTTGATGTCATCGCATTCACTGCGATCTCAATGGGGTTGATATATGTTGGTTCGTGTAACGAAGAGGTTGCACAAGCTATAATATTTGCATTAATGGACAGAAGTGAATCAGAATTGCAGGAGCCTCTTATTCGATTTCTGCCTCTTGGCCTTGGTCTGCTATACCTAGGGAAGCAAGTACGTCAGCTGCCCCTGGAAGCTTTTCTGAAATTTGATCTTTATTCCAATCTCTGCATGTGTTGTTAGATCATTTGTCATTTGGTGCTTTGGTGGATTCAATACATATTGCATATTGTGTTTCTGTTGCTGGCTGTAAATCCATGTCTGTGCTTGATACTTGACAGGATTGTGTAGAGGCCACAGCAGAGGTTTCAAAGACGTTTAATGAAAAGATAAGAAAATATTGTGATATGACCCTGCTTTCTTGTGCATATTCAGGAACTGGGAATGTTCTCAAGGTATATCTCTATCGAAATAGTTGAAATTCCATGATTTAATTGTAACTATTATTGGTGGTGCCTAAATATCTGGCTCCTTTGTGACTCAGGTTCAAAACCTTCTGGGTCATTGTGCTCAACATCTTGATAAGGGTGAAACCCACCAAGGCCCAGCTGTGCTTGGAATTGCCATGGTAGCTATGGCTGAAGAGTTGGGCCTTGAAATGGCAATTCGTTCACTGGAGCATCTTTTACAGTATGGAGAACAGAATATACGCCGGGCAGTCCCTTTGGCTCTTGGTCTCCTCTGCATATCGAATCCAAAGGTAATTTATCTTGAATCACTAGGCTCCTAGCTTTTCCGTGCTCGCTTTAGTATTGTTAGATATTTTTAAGACCAAGAATTTTACTGAACTGAATGCTGACCGACTCTTGGGTTGTTGATGAGTGACTTTATTTCAATAGTGAAAACCATCTGTGACAGATCATTGAGGTAGGTTGTGAACTTCAGGTTTACCATTTTCATTATTCTTTGCCGTCATGTTGCAAGTAAGTGACAGACAGTTGTTTTAATCTATTCAGCTGTTACTTTATTTAACAGCAACCTTGGAAATCAAATTAAAACTCTTTCAGCAGAATCTGTCACTTTAAAAGTTGATTTGCTTCTGTTGTTTTTAATCTATATTCTCAAACTTGGTGAAAATTTTTTTCCTGCTTTGCTTCTTATGAATTTACATTGTTCAAATTTTCTTCTTTCTTGTTTTTGGAAGCAAGTTTTTTCCTGACGACATCAACTTGTTCTGGTTACCAACTTTTGCAGGTTAATGTTAATGATACTTTAAGTAGACTTAGTCATGATGCTGACTCGGAAGTTGCAATGGTAAGGAAGCTCTTCAATTTAGATTATTCGTTATTGATTGATTTCTAGTTTCTGATGGTTGCCATACTGTTTACCTGCTGCAGGCTGCCATTATTTCCTTAGGTTTAATAGGTGCTGGAACCAATAATGCTCGAATTGCCGGTGTGCTTCGCAATCTATCAAGCTATTACTATAAGGATGCGAGCCTTCTGTTCTGTGTAATGCTCATAAATTTACTTCTCAAACAGTTGTCATTTTTTGCTTCAGGGATTTCGTATAAGATTTATTGTCCTTTTTTTTGGGCTTATACAGGTGCGAATTGCCCAAGGTCTTGTACATCTGGGAAAGGGCTTATTAACTCTGAATCCGTACCATTCTGATCGCTTCTTGTTGTCACCGTGAGTCAAAGCTCTTTTCTTCCCTAAAAATGAGTTGTTTTATTCCAGGGCTTCATTGGATGTTATTTTAGTTGTTTTGTTCCTGTTAACAGCCTGGTGTATAAACATCCGCTATTTTGTCCCACAGGACAGCACTTGCTGGTCTAATAACTATGCTCCACGCATGTCTGGATATGAAAGCCATCATTTTGGGGAAATATCATTATGTTCTATACTTCCTCGTATTAGCAATGCAGGTTTGACACTTGATACTGTTTGATTTTCTCTTACCTTGATATTCATGAGATGATACATTTACCTTCTAATGCCTGTTTCTGCATACACAGCCTAGAATGTTAATGACCGTGGATGAGAATCTTAAATCTTTATCAGTAACTGTTCGAGTTGGACAAGCTGTCGATGTTGTGGGCCAGGCAGGTCGACCAAAGACCATTACTGGTTTCCAGACCCACTCAACCCCAGTGCTTTTGGCTGCTGGCGACAGGGCAGAATTGGCGACTGATAAGTGAGTTCTGTTGCTACTATTATCTTCTGTTTTTCCATTTACCAGTTCCCTAATAATCATTACCCAATAATTCGTACAGGTATATTCCTCTTTCTCCAATTCTTGAGGGGTTTGTAATCTTAAAAGAGAATCCAGATTTTAAGGAAGATCGTTAGATTCCCGAGTCAGAGAAGGTACGGCAGGCACATGAGCGTGAAGTTGTTTCATCAAATGAATGATTTTGTTTCAGTGTTCTTTGTGATTGGTGTAAATTATATCCTTCTTTAACCATTATACACCTTTAGATTAAAAAGGGTAGTTTATTGTTAAACCTTTTGTTTGTGTTTGTAACAAATGACGGGTTCGATCGGGTTGTTATGTAAGAAAACCTTACCAACCCGAGGAAAACAAGAAGGATGAGACGGAACGCACCTATGCAAACAGATAAAACTTGCAAGCAAATATTCGCTCTTTATAATTGTAACCCCTCCAAAAGGATCAATGCCCAACTTCCAAGTGTCAAGTAGATGAGTTACAATATAGTATTTCAGCAGCAAGCTGGACAGCCAGACCAAATGTAGCAAATTAGCAAAACTAGAAAAGAGAAATAACGGACTAAGACGGAACAGAGGGCCGAAAGGCGAAGCTTAAGGAGGATCATTCATTTGTAGCTCTTCTCACCTGACCAAGATTTTACGTTTTTCCAATAGTGGGATAAGAAAAGTTGATCCTACAAATTTATAACCTAAAACAAATTATTAAATTTAGTTTGAATTTTATTTCTTTACCTTTTAATAGTACTATTTATAATTTGACTTAATTTTTGTTAATACTATTAATTGTGGTTGTTTGTAGTTATTTTTTTTAATTTCCTAATACAAATCTTAGTGACAAAGATTTAATAAAAATATAAAAAATAATAGCTTCTTTCATAAAGTATATATTCTAGAATTGAACGCCTTCTTTCAAGGCGACAATAAAGGTCTATACTTTTGACATAACAATTTTAATTGCATTTTTGATACGAGGGAGCTCTAATTTAGATGAGGATGGGTCATAAGCAGCTACATCATTAGGCCTAAATAGTTCTAGGTCCATATATAGAATTCACATACTTGGATGGATGAAAAATCATCCCGTTGAATATTGGATCATTGAGGGGCTTAACTATCTTACTAGCTCAATTGGAAGACCATTGTGCATTGATCAGGCTAGTGAAGAGACCAAAATAATTAATTTTGTAAGAATTTGTATTGTTGTGGAGTCTAGCTGAATTACCTGAAGAAATAGTTATTATGTGATTTGATGAGGACATGGAATTGATGAACGATAAAGTGGAAGTAATTTATGTTTGGAAACCTCCTAATATGTTTCCTAAACAGATTCGGAAGCCCTCACGCATAATTTTTGCAACTAGTTTTCATGAGGAACTTGTGCAAGATGACAGGCAAATATCTCATCCTATACTAGAGAAGGTGAATGCTAACTCTGTTGAATCAATACCAAATTCGAAGAGTATTCATAGGGACTCAGTGGAAGCTATTCAAGTCTCTCACTTATTGTAGATTACCCCTTTTACTGGTGTATCTGATGATGATGGGAAACTGCAGGGAAACAATTCAGCAGAGAACAAGGAGATTCAAGATGAATTAGTTAACACCCCCTGCAATAATGGTACTTCAAAGATAGGTGAAAATGATAGCTTTTCAAATTGGAACGAGAATGTAGTAAATTTTGTAGTTGGTCAGGATATTATTGCCCTACAATCTCATTCAGTGGACAATAAGGAGAGTTCAGATGAAACTGTTAACACTTCAACCAATAATGATACTTCAAAGTTGATGGAAAGTGACAACATATGTGATAAGGATGACAGTAAGGTGGTAAATACTGCAGATGTCTAGGAGGTTGATTCTTAATTTCAACCAAATAAGGACACCTTCCAAGTTGTTTCTAATAGAAGAAAATCCTAGAGGCACCTAGGCTCTAGTTCCCAAAGTAAAATTAAATGATGCCTATCATATTCTAGAATTTAAGATGTTTAAACAAAACTTTAAAACAACTTGCTTTGCATGATCTTGTTGCCAAAGAAAACCCACTTTTGCTAGGCCTTTTAGAGACAAAAATAAAGATAAATTGTATTGAGAAACTAGGTTTTTTGGATAACAGTTGAAGATTGATTTCTGATCACTCTTTTCATCATCTTGGTAGAATATGACGAAATTATTCTGGATGTGCTATATGTTATTGATCAAATTATGTGCTCAAAGATCTCTTTCAAGCTTGAAAATGATTCTATCTTGCTCACTATTGTATATGCTAGTTAACTTCAAATTCTAGAGGAATATTTTATGGAATAACCTCAAGGATTTGAGTGTTACGTGCAACATGCCTTGGGTTATATGTGGTGATTTAATTCCACTTTGTGTCGAACATAAACTCAAGGGAAATGTTGCCTTAAAAACTATTAGATGATCTCCTCAATTGTGTTAATCCCATAAAGGTTATAAATCTTAAAGCTAAAGGTCACTTTTATACTTGGAACAATAAACGAGACTCAGATTGGTTCATCAAAAAGAAGTTAGACAAAGCTCTTGTGAACTTTGATTAGTTGTCCAAATTCCTAGATATCTTTTTTAATTTTCTAGACCCTTTATTCTTTGATCACTCACCTATCATGCTAGTTGGCTTGTTTGCAAATTCTATAAAGTACCATCCTTTTAGGTTCAATAATTACTTAACAAAACAGCTAGGGTTCTTGGAGGCTTGTAGGAAAGGGGCTGGGAAATCAGAAAATGATATTTGTCAATTTTGTTGTGAGAAGAAACTTAAAGCTATTAAAGAAGAGCTTAAATTGTTGAATAATTCTTTAGGGAATAACACACAAAAAGCAGTGGAGGATGCTAAATCTAGTTTGTTTGAAGTGCAGAATTTGTTGGTTGTTAATCCGGATAATGCAAATCTCATTGGCAAGGAGAAATGTCAATTAAAATCTTATATGTAGGCTATCCATAATCATTTTAATCTTATCAAGCAAAGATCAAGAATTTCTTGGTTAAAAGATCGAGATATTTGCACTAAATTCTTTTTCAACGCAGTGCAAGCAAGGAAGAATAGGAACAAAATATGCATAATTACTACAAGTGATGGATCTGTGTTACATGACTAAAATTCTGTCCTTCAGGAAGCTTCAAACTTCTTCTCAAATCTTCTAGGTTTAGCTGGAGATTCTATTTCTTCCCCAATAGTGCTAAGCAAATTCATCTTAAAGAAAATCCTTGTTGATATTGCTTATGTTCTAATTGCACCCATTGAAGACAAAGAAATTATGGACACGATTTTCATGTTCAATGGATATAAAGCACTTGGGTCAGATGGTCTGGATGGAATTTTCAATAAAAAATCTTAGGATGTTGTTGGAAGAATGGTTTATACATTTCATGAATTTTTCAGAAATGGTAAGTTGTTGAAAGAGGTTAATAAAACCTTCATTTGTTTGATTCCTGAGGTTAATAATCTAACAACTTTTAGTTATTATAGACCTATTTTTTTCTTTAATTTTCTCCATAAGATCATATCTAAGTTGCTTACTACAATAATGACAAAGGCTATTAATGTTCTTATCAGTGACAATCAAGGTGCCTTTATGGAAAAAAGACAGATTGGGGATAACATTCTTATTGTTCAGGAATTAATTAAGGGTTACTTCAGAAGAAGATCATTAGCAAATTGTTCCATTAAGGTTGATTTTAACAAAGCATTTGATAACATCAATTGGGAATTCTTGTTCCATATGCTGGACGTGTTTGGTTTTCCAGGAAAATTCATAAATTAGATTAAAGAATATGTTTTGACTATCTCCTTTTTAGTTTTGATAAATGGCATGCCTACCAAGCTTTTTAAAGGTGCTAGAGATATAAGACAAAGGGATCCCTCGTCCCCACATCTCTTCATCTTATGTATGGAAGTTCTTTCTCTACTTATCAAGCATAATGTCAGTAAGAATCCAAAATTCAGTTTTCATTCTACTTGTAAAAAGGTTTACTTGGTGAATTTGTGTTTTGTTGATGACATGCTTTTATTTTGCAAGGCTCATATGGAATCAATACAAACTCTTATAGATTCTCTTCAGTTTTTTAAAGGAATTGCAGGCCTAGAACTGGATGTAAACAAGAGTTTCTTCCTGTTATCTAAAGCAGCCTCGGGTTTGGAATCTCAAATTCTAAGCATCATTGGAATTTGTAGAAAGAAGCTCCCCTTTATGTATCTTGGTCTCCCTCTTTCTACAAGAAAGTTGAGGTATGCTGAATGTTATCCCTAAATGAAAAGGTGCATAATAAATTATCTTCTTAAATTAACAAAATACTTTCTTATACTGGGAAACTTCAATTAATCACACTTATCCTATCCTTTTTGTATATTTATTAGACCTCTCATTTCTTTATTTCAAAAAAGATTATCAAAATGTTGAAAAATGTTTAGGAATTTTCTATGGAGCCACCCCCAGGGAGCAAAAGGGTTAGGTAAAGTTAAGTAGACAAACATTTGTTTTCCTAAAGATCAGGGGAGTCTAGGAGTCAATGACATTAAGGTAACAAATTAGCCTTAATTATGAAAAGATTATGGCAAATTCTATATGATAAAACATCACTTTGGATTGAATGGTTGCATAGATATTTCCTTAAGGGAAGAAGCATTTAGAGGGTGCATAAGATCTTATCTCATTTTTGGTTTCTTGGTCAGCTCTTGCATCTTAGGGAGAAGGGTAAAGCTGAAATGATTTGTAAAGTTGGGAATAGAGAGAAATCCTCAATTTGGTATGACAACTAGACAAGTTATGGCTAGTTAATTAACCAAATTGGAAATTTAGAAGCTAGAACAGTTGGTAACTTGGATGACAAGGTCTCTAATTTGATAAAGGCTAAAAATTGGGTTCTTCCATAAGAATTAGTGATATACAAACTAGCTTATTCACCTGATATTTACGAACTTGATAGCTTCTATTGGGTTCTTGGTACAATATTGTATGGAATAAGTTCCTAACACTTAAAATCTCCTTCTTCTTATGGTTGATAATGAAAAATAGATTAAGCACAATGGATAGATTGCATTATTTGGTAATGGATGATAGATGCTCACTATGCAAGGTGAGTGGGGAAAATAAGGACCATTTGTTTTTTGCATGCCAGTATGCCTCATGTGTATGGATAGAGATCAAAAGATCATATCAATAGAGCTGCAATAGGAATTCACTTTCTGATGTCATTCAATGGCTATGGGACTAAGCATTCATGGATTATGGATGGAAAGGAGCAACAGGAGATTCAAGACTGTAATTGGGATTCTACAAAACATAAAGGAAATTATTTACTTAAGATCTTTGTTAAGGACTTCTCAATAGTCTAAATTTTTTTGTTGCTTGTAATCTTGTTATTCAAAGGGGTGACTTTATTAGCTTTCCTTACAGGGATTGGATGTATCAATAAACCTTTTGTAAATTTTTCTATGGCTTCTTAATACATTCTTTTAATTTCTAAAAAAACAATTTGAGAATATTATAGAGAATATCATAGATATGCTAAATAAAGATTATTAGCATAGTGTCTTGTGATTATTAAGGCTATCAATATGTTGTTATATATTATCTCTTTGTATTTGAACTTAAGTAATGAATGAAATGGAGAAAAGAAGAATTTCCTTTAATTTTCCCTTTTATCTCTGGGAGTTATTCCTCTATTGTGGTGGTATAATTTTAGTTGCTTGCCTTTTATCAACTAGTACTTCCATTTTCTTCTTTTCTATATCTCCTAAACTAGGCTAAGTTATTAGTGATGTTATTTCTATATTTAATGAGTGTTTGGATATTTTGTTGCGTGAAATTGATCAACAACAAGAGGATGTATTATCATGAAGTGATTAATAATAAGCTGCAATGATACAAAAGTTTGATCAACACTAAGAATCCTTTTTAAGTATTGTTTCAAATTTGCAAATCAGATTGTAGTTTTGGCCTTTACTTAGCCACCTAAACGACCCTCGCCTTATGAAATTGTCCTTTCTATCACTATTTCTTAGACTACTTCTTATAAGCTCATCCTCATCGTTTCAATCTTGCACCCTCCAGTCAACCCTCATCTTCCTATACAATCGTTTCTTCCTCTCTCACTACCTTCTCTCCTAAATATCCTTAGCAAAATATGCCTTATTTTGATGGTTTTGGTCCTTTTGATTGGATTTGTTGTAGGTGAAACACTATTTCTCCTATTATAAAATTCCACGTGAGCATTGCTTAGAGATTATTTCTTTTTGTGTGAAAGGCGATGCACTTTTATGATTCAAGTGGATGTTCATAAATTGTCAACTTTCAATTTAGAAGGCTTTTACGTGAGCATTTGAATTGCTATTTGTACTATCAAATTATAATAACCCTCAAATTGCACTATTCAAGTTACACCAAATTATTTTCGTGTGTGATTATCATCTCAAGTTTGAATGGTAATATGATAAGATTATGGGTATGCCTACTGATTCAATTCTTAACTACTTTATATTGGGATTAATGATTAATATATAACATGAGTTTGGATCTTGCAACTCTATTATATCTCTCAGACCATTGGTATGAAAAAGTTATTGGAAGATAAATTTAGTGATATCAAGAAAGCTACTGCATCTTTTTCTTGTTTTCCTATACTAACCTCACCACCGTAACCTCTTTCAAAACCTTCCCCTTCCTTACCCTTTCCTCTTCACAAGCTTGCAAAAAAAAGGTAAAAGCTATGATTAAAAGTTTAACCCTACTCTTAAATGTAAGGCCTGCTAATTTTATTGCTTCTTCTTAATGCTAATGATACCATATTTGCACCTTCTGACCTTACTGAGGATAAATTACATACTTTGTTACCCACTCCTCTCCCTCCCCTTTCTACCCCTTAACTTACTGAGCAACCTAATCTTGACTTAGTGCATTTTCACCATATATGGATGCATTAATTAGTTCTCTCTCCCCTTGTACTCTGTGAATGAAGGGTTTTATTTTAGGACATACTATTTCAATCTTAGTGGGTTTTGGCAACTCTGATAATACCATAGAGCCTAGGTTTCCAATTATTATGTAAATTGATGCATTCCATCACATTTTTATGCATGATCAGATAAAGGAGTTGTGACCAGAGTGACCAGCTTGAAAAAAGAGTTTAAAGCTCATAAATGTGCACAAAGAGCCACTGGCTTAGTTATTAATGAGCCTGGTATCTACAATAGGTATGGGATAGAATATAAAATGAGCCCAGTATCCACAACAGATATGGGATAATAAATATACGCTCAGTCACAACAAGTAAAAATGAAATTGGAGTCACATGTGCATTTGCATTTATATATGTATCTTTACATATATCATGTGAAAGATTGCGAAGTATTTCTGAAATATGTTGATATAGAGATGTGCAATGTTTGCATTCATATTGATGATATGAATGATTTAGATAAATGATCTGATTATTTTGAAATGAGTATATGAAATGTTTTAAGTTCATGATGTAGAAATGTTTTAAGTTCATGATGTATTGTTAAGATATGTGGTATATTGTGAATTTGGTTATTACTTGTGATATTTGTGTTTTGACATGAGTGAGCACATCAATAATGGTTCAGTCACTGAATTCCCAAATTTATCAAAATTGCAATGTTGATTTTTAGGTATGAGGGAGACCTAGCTTCTAAAGAAATTTAGTAGAAGTTTAGTACTATCAAGTTTTGGGATCAAGAATGGCTCAAAGGTCTGGCCAGTTGATATCTAAGGAGTTTGGTAGATTGTGTTTATTTACTTTTCTCATTTCATGTAAAACATTTTGTAAAAGAGCAGTAAACTCTCAGATGTTTTTGGTAATGTAAATAGATGGATTATGAAGTGTAATGCGACAATGTAAGTTATGTTGTGATTGAAATAGGAAAAGTTGATCTTTTGAATATCTGTGTTATGTATGATGCCATAGTAATTGATGTGAATGCTCTAACGTGCCATTTTCATAGGGTATATTCTTGAATATCCTCTGGATGTTCGGGCTTATGCTCTATAGTAATGGTGTGTTACATAACTGGACCTCTTAAATGCAATTTATGCCTACTTTTCAAATAACTTGGGAATAGTACAAAGTGCCCCTCATCACTTCATCTATTAAGATCAATTATTACTGATAGACTCTTAAATACAAAAGTTGATAGTTTTCTTTTTCCTTTTACTAAAGCTTATGTCAAAAGGGCCCCATTTGATCTTAATCCCAATAATTCAGTAAGGCCTAATGGCCTAAATTCTTTTTCTTTTAGAAGACCGAGAGATTCACAAAGAGTGTTATTACCAAATTATCCTTTAAATTCTTCAAAAAAGGTAAAGAGATTAGTAAGACTTTCAACAATCTTATTCCAAAATCCTCTAATCCCTCTTCATCTAAAGTTTATAGACCTATCTTTTGTTGTAACAAAACTTATAAGATTATTATAAATTCTTATCCTCTACATTCAAGATGGTTCTTAACTCAATCATTCTCCCTTCACAATGTGCATTCATTAAGGGGAGATAAATTGGTGATAACATATTGCTTGCATAAGAATTCTTCAAGAATTACAGCAAGAAGAAAGACTTCAAATGTTCTACTATTAAAGTGGACTTCCACAAGATCTTTAACACCATTAATTGGCAATTCATTATTCACACTTTAGATGCATATAGATTTTCGAATCCATTCATCAAATATATTGAAGTATGCATCAGTTTTGTCTCTTACTGAATTTTGGTAAATAGAGAAGCAATAACGATTATCAAAGGGTAAAAAGGATTGAGGCTCGAGGATCCTATTTTCCTATATTTATTCACCTTTTGCATAGAAGTCTGTAGCATGTTGATTGGTAAAACTATCAGTTTGGAAGGAAAATTCAAATATCATAACAAATGTAAACTCTTAAAAATTCACTCACTTTCTTTTACAGATGACTTAATCTTTTTACCCAGAGTGAACCTTAACTTAATTACTATCTTGATGACCGCTTTTAGAAAATTCAAAGAGCTGTCAGGAATTTTAGAGAATAAGGATATGAACTACTTCATTCTTTCAGTAGGGACTGCTTATGTAACAACTTGGATTTCCAATCTAATAGGACTTAGTAGCATGAAATCCCATTTTACTTATTTGGGAATCCCATTTCTTGTAGAAGGCTAAATTATAAAAAGTTCTTGTCATTGAATGAGAGAGTTTAGAAAAGAATATGCAATTAGTGTAATAAGCCCCTCCTATACTAGAAGGGTTTAACTTATCAATTCATTTCTAAAGTCTATATTCTACTAGACCTCACATATATATTTACTAACAGGAATCACCAAAATAATTGAGAAGATATTAAGATCATTCCTATAGTCTAGTGAGTCAAAAAATAAAATAATAGCAAAATTCAAATAAAGTGAAGTTTACAAACATAAGGAGGAAGGACGCTTTGGTATTTGTCCCACTAAGCTCACTAACAAAGTATTCACGATCAAAAGAATACAAAGACTACTTAAAGATAAAGAGGTTTTGTCAATTAAATAGGTCCATAGCAATTCCTAAAAAATAAAAAATTTTAGAATGTAGAGCTTTGTTCTGGTACATTTTAGACTCTACTAGATATCTTCAGACTTAAAAGCAAAGTTACGCTCTAACTTAAATCCATTATTAACAATAGAGAAAGCATAAGCTTTTGGTTTGATAATTATTATAGCATTGGACATTTATATGACAACAATCCATGTTCTTTTCTAGAGAATAGTATTCCTATCAGTGCAACAGTTAGTGAAGTCCTCAATGGTAGTATATAACAAGTTAATCCCTTAAGTCTTTATGATTTTTAAACTTAGCTTCAAGCTTCTCAACCTACACTACCTGTTTAGATACCATCTAATGGATCCATGTTGAATGCGAAAACAAACTACTTATTTTACGTTAAAAGTCGCAAGTATACGGGTCATTACTTGTAGTAAAAAATGGATGTCGTCCTATAGAGATTGTGCTTAGGCACCACTTAATTTAGGTTGTGCTTTGTTTAAGTCTCAAATTCAAATAATAAAAACAGAAAAAAAACTAGCAACGAACAAATAATGTAACAAAAGTGCAAAAACTTTGATTTCAAGATTAAAGATTAGAGATCACTTTTTCTTTATCTTATCTCCCTCCTACCTTATTATTGATTGAATTATGCCTCACCTAAGATGTCCTAATGTTTTAATCACCCTCTCTTAAGGTGTAATCAAATGTCCTTAGACAAATTAAGTAGAATTGACTATGCAATCTCTTAATGTACAAAATCAGTCCACCAATTTAACTAGTTATGAAGCTATGCTATGGGTAATCAACTAATTAGTCAAGATTTTTTTCTAACTAATTAATTAACTTGACAAATGCAGATCTATAAGGTGCCAACTCTTATTGTACAACCCTGCATAATTTACCCAACTCAATTTCTCAATGTATTGTAACGTTTAAAGACAACATTTATCAAAAGCATCCATTCATTCAAAATAACAAAGTAGGGTTCAACAAGTAGTTTAAAAGTAATATCTACAATAAATTTAGCCACTCATAATAGGAACAAGTTCAACCATATCCATATTCTCTAGAAAAGAAAACATACTACAAAAACAAAAATAAAACAAATACAATGGTAGCTTTCTTCCCTTTTTGTATCTGAAAATCTAAAATGATGGAAGCTTGATGGAAGCTCTTGATTATCAATCCTGATTCCCACCTTTTACACCTAAAAGCTTGTGACTTTTCATGAACAATGGTAAAAAATGTGAATGGTGACTGCCCAATATCTAAATGTTTAAAGAAGGCCTAGGGTTTTTTCGGGGTCTAAAAAGTCCCTTAAAAACTTAAATTTGGAAGTGTCCTCGCGTTTGTCCTGACGCTTGATGAGATTGTGGCCTATATGCAAGATCGTAGCCCTTAAGTAAGCTCTCTTTCACGATTGTGTAGGCCAATCCTAGTGCTTCTATCACAATTGTGGCCTACCTGCCATGATCGTTGGCTTGTGTTATGGCTCGAGTTCCCTCCGAGACTCCTTCGTTCTTCGATATTGACCCTGAAATAGTAGCAAACTCATTAAGGCACCTCAAATACACAACATTGAAGCTCAAAAGCATACTCTAACCTATAAAACACGTAAAACACAAATATTTAACAAACTAATACAATTCTAACTAAGCACATACTAAATAATCAAGTTAACAACTAAACACACACCAAACTACCCACTAAAACATGATGCAATCTACGACTATCAATCCATCAAATCGAACAAAACTTGCAAACTATTCATGAAGCATAATCTGTTAAAACATTCTAGCATTGATTGGTATGGTTCAAGCAAGCCTAGCCTAAGATGGCTTTCATTCTCTGGCTTTCCTTTAAAGGTAAGCTCTATATTGTGGACAAGGTCCATAACACCTTTCATTTGATCAAATGCTACCCCCTTTGTAGGAATGATTTTAAATTTATTGGCAATCTTTTTTTTCCACTACACATACTTATCTTATTTATTGTTTAAGATTCAATTACTTGTAACTAGGACTTTCAAGACAAGAACATAGAGAGTATTGTCACTTAGTTAATAGAAGAAACACTAAGGATGAATTAATAGTAATGCTTGCACTTGGCTCATTAGTTTATCATTTATGGATAGAAAGAAACATAAGGATCTTCAGGGGAACCAATTTCTCATCTTCTCAAACATTTAGGATTATCAAGTCTAAAATAAAGAAATTGATTATATTAAACCATCTCAAAAGTGAATGCAACTCTAGCCTAGCAAACAATTAGAACCTATGCTGAAGACACAATAAAGTAATTGTATGTGCTTTATTTTCAAACTAATAATGAAGTCTTTATAAGCAAATCAGGATATAAGCTTAATTGATATCCTCCTTTCTATTAAGGACTAGAATTGCATGTCTTGGTTTGTTATCGAGCAATTTATGCATCTTTAGCGTTCCAAATCCAATGTGAAAAATTCACATGAATCGATGCATCATCTAATGTTGCAGTTCAGATAGTAAAGCATTATTAATGTTCACTAATTCTTAGATTATCCTACTACTCCCTTTTTAGAGCCCACTTCTGTATAGATAAGCCAACTTATTAACTTGGCTAAGTTTGTATTAAACTCTCTTTTTTACTAGTTAATTTATTTTTGACTTAAAGAAGTTATTATACCATATTTATTATATAATAGAATAAAAAATAAATTGACAATGGTTATATATAATAGTAGACTCCTAAATATAAATGGTTAAATCGTGTAATGTTGGTAAGATTTGATTGATGCTTGGCATGCATGACATAAAAATGTCATGTTGACGAGGATACAACTTAAAAATTTACAAGTAGGTGGGACAAAGATGATATCTTGATGAAATCTTGAGATTAGGTGGGAGTTAGAATATGTCAATGTGCATTACTAGAAACTTTCAACAATGAATGAGAATTGGATGCGAGATGAAAGATAATTGGTGCAACTAAATCATCAAGTATGAGGATGTATAAAAGTACTCAACTTTGATGAGAAAATTTGAAAGTAAGCAAATATGTGAGGTTTATTATATAGTGGTTTGAACTATTTCTTAACTTAATCATAAAGTAGTATGACTGCATCATGAAATACTTGAATGGACCATAACTAAGATTGTTCAGGATCGCTAATTGAATGTTTATTGAAGTACTTGTTAGTTCAAAAAATGATGATATGATGACACGTGAAAAAAAGAAGAAGTCGTGAGCTAATAAAGAAAGTAGATTCACTACCTTAGAAAGTGAGGGGACCTGCTTAAGCCCAAGCCTAGCTTGAAAATTAAAAAAAGAACAGCTCAAGATTAAACTTTGAGAAACTTAAACCTAATTGTCACATAAAACTTTTATTATCTTATATTCATTATTTTACAACTCAACAACTCCGCGTGACAAGTAACATTTTAAAGCAATAGGGAATATTTAATTGCACTTTTAACTTAGAAAATTGATCATCTATGTCCATCAAGATCGGTTGTTTTCAATTTATGGGGTTACAAGAAAAAAAAAAGCTAAACAAGACACTACTTTTCCATTCATAGTTTTTATATCAGATGGCAAATCTATAAACGCGAAACTGAAATAGAACCTTTTTAACCTTACGGAGAATCGAGGGAAAAACCCCCTACTTCGAAGGAGTACTAACTCAACCGCTAATTAGATCGTTCCATGAAAATCAACTATATATATATATATATATGCTATCACTTCAGAAAGCCCTTCCACCGGAACCAGAGGGATTAGCGGCAGCACCATCACCTTGAAAACCACCATCGCTAAAGCCGAAACGACACCCTAACAGCAACTCATTAGCCCTAACAGTCACATTCCTCCTCAACTCGCGCAAGGCCATAACGTAGGCCTTCAGCTCCTCATGCCCCATCTCTTCAACACTCTCATTATCCCACCAAAACTCTCCATGCAAATCACTCTCATGACTCAGCCTATTCCACTCTTCAATCATGCCAAATCTGATCTTCTCCTCCTTAAGTTGCTTCAAAGCATCTTCGTACTCCTTGTTCCACTTTTCAACTTGAGGGTTGTTACCGCTTGTTAAGACCTTCAAGTCTCTGCCGGAGGAGTAAGAGCTCTGGTTATCCAGGTAAGCATCGAGAATGGAGTCTACGTTGGGATGACCAAAGGAAAAAGCTTTTTCACCGGGAGAGAAGGCTATAATGGCCACCTCTGCACCACATAAGAGACTGAGTTCGCTTGCTTTCTTGACCAAACCGGCACGGCGCTTTGAGAAGGTCACTTGCCGGGTGCTTTCCTTTTCTATTCGCTTAATCTCAATCTTTTGTCTGCCTTTGGTTTTCTTCTCCAGTTTCTGTCGTATAACCATGTTGTCCATGATCAACCAGAGAGAATGTGAGAGTTCAGAACTATATAGATGAATATAATTTTGTGGTCTTGCATGCTTGTGTGTCTATATATACATATATATATGTACGTACTTCCATAATTCACGATGTTGATGTGGGGAGCTAATGTCCAAAATAGGAGATTTCTTTGTGATTTAAGGGCATTTTTCCACTTATTTTTAAATTAATAAGCAGGTATATAGAATCAAAATAATTATTAAGCCGTTAACGAGGGAGAAAATGTAGGATTAATAACCTATTCTGAGTTGACTTTAAATAAGGAGATGAATTTTTACTTGGCAGTCGAAATTGAATTGAGATTCTAGTGTATCACAAGTTTGATTTTTGTTTTGACATATCCCAACTCATAAAGTAGCCATTTTTGATGTGGCATATTAGATATGAGCTATTAAAATTTCTTCATGCATAAAACTTGATATTTATACAACGGGCCGTGTTATCTTTTAGGTTGCAAACGGTTAAATTTTTAAAGGTATTCAATTATATTTTTTAGATAATAATTTAATATAAATAACAAATTCAATTTAATCAATTTATATTGAATTTTAGAGTACGCAAGTATGTTTTAAATGAATCACCTGTCAAACTATCAACTTTATAGGGTTAATTGCCAAAAAAACTCAAACTATCGTCATTTTTTCAATTATATCCCAAACTTTAAAAAGTAACAATAAAGTGCCCAAATTTTTAATTTTTTCAATTCTAACCCAAACTTAAAAAATGACAATAAAATATTCAAACTTTCAATTTTTTTCAATTATATCCTGTCTTTATCTATTGATCTACCGATACCCTCAACCATTTATTTTCTGTTTGTTCTTCTGACGCTCTAAACTATTATCGCATTATAGCGTACTGCATTAGTAAGCTCTTCATTTTTATTTCGTTCTTCTGATACTTTTAATGTAAAGGCGTCGGAGCTGCGTGATCTAAAAATCAAAAGGTGAAAGTGTCGAGAGAATAAACTAAAAACGAAGGAAAAACTGAAATCAAACCATAAAGTCGTCGACGTTGCATAATCTGATTTAGGTCATTTCAAACAACAGCGTCATTTTAATTATATGATTAAACGACATCGTTTCATTAATTTTCATTTATTACGTTAATTTTGGTTGACTTGTATTAATAATTAAGATTTCTAAAACATGTGGCAAGTCACTTTAACAAACTTAACAGAAACATTAACATCAGACTATGATTGAAAAAAATTAAAAATTTGAGCATTTTATTGCTACTTTTTGAAATTCGGGTTAGAATTGAAAAAATTGAAAAATTTAGCATTTTATTTCTATGTTTTAAAATTTGAGCTATAATTGAGATTTTGATAAAAATTTGGGCCATTTTTGGTAATTAACCCAACTTTATATTAGACAATGAAAGAGTTTAATCAAGTTAGTCAATATTGCAATTTAATTAGAATAATCCATCTTCTTCACTAGGTTAAATATTTGATAATTACGGACCTAAAAATTTAAATTTTCCTTTTCATCCTTTAATAATATTTTCATTTACAAAATTTAAGAAAAAAACATATAAAACCACTTTAATTAAAAGAAATGTTTGTTGAAGAGGATAGAATTCGATAACTAAAAGAACATGGTATAGTTGGTCATTAATAAACTTTTTTACTACTAATTAAGAGTTGACAAATGGACTCTCGTACGTGTCAAAGCTAAAAAGTAATTTCTACATTGAATGACTAGTTAGTCAATATTGCAATTTAATTAGATTAATCCATCTTCTCCACTAGGTTAAATATTTGATAATTATGGACCTAAAAATTTAAATTTTCCTTTTTCATCCTTTAATAATATTTTCATTTAAAAATTTAGGAAAAAGCATAAAAAATCACTTTAATTGAAAGAAATGCTTCTTGAAGAGGATAGAATTCGATAACTAACAGAACATGATATAGTTGGCTATTAATAAATTTTTTTACTACTAATTAAGAGTTGATAAATGGACTCCCGTACATGTCAAAGTTAATTAAAAGGTAAATTTTACTTCTGCAATCTAAACTTTTCGACATTGAATGAGTAGTTCCTTAAAATTAACAATAAAAAGTTTACAATATTGAAAAATACTTATCTTTACAAAAAACTAAAAACTCTGTTTATGAGGTGGATTTTGAAGATATTAACTATGGTAGTGAAAGATTTGTATGGTGATATATTTGATAAATAAGTAGAAAATAAAAATACTAAGTATGAAATTTTCATATTATCTAATTGTAAGGTTTAAATAATTAGAGTTTAATTCAAAATTCATACAATAAAAATTTTAATAAAATACTATGTAAAAGTAATTTTCCAAATGAATTTTAAAACTCTTTAGAGTTAACATATACAATTATATGATAGACTCAAGTTCAAAATTATATGATAGACTAAGTTTAAATTGAACTTGATATGATATAATTGGCTCATTTTTCACCTAACCTAGCTATATAGCCCAGAATTACATCAGAATTTTTTGAAGAATTTATTAAATTTCTAAAAGAAGAAGACAGTTTTTAAAAGAGCTCTATGACATAAGGGCAAACTTTTTGCATAATGCTAATATTAGAAGAGTTGGAATAATAATTGTTGCTAGCCATTAGTCCTACTTCCTAACCATTTTCAAGAGATGAAGTTCAAAAGGTATTTCATTCTCTTAAGCTTTGGGGAGAAAACACTCCCTATCTATATTGCTCAATAGTCTAGGACCCCTTAACTTCAAGCAATTACTTGACTCAACTAATTTCGTTCCAACAATTGTTTTGGTATTTGAATCTTTAAGCTATTAGTTGAATCATCCTACATTGATTTCTTTCTAGAGCTTTTTTAGTCATGTGCATATCAAGTTCTCTAGCTTCCTAAAACTACTGATTATGATAAAGATTCTAGTTTTTGACCATTTCCAAACTTATGTGAGATTTTTTAGTTATGATTAACACGACCTGTCTAATCCAAATGGTGTCCCAACCAACTAATCTTCAATTCCTATGCTTTCTTTTAAAAAGACCCTCTCTTTAATCCTCTCCTTTCAGATAGCGTAAACTCTGCAACCTAATACTAGTTTGAAGATTTTGCCATCAACTTTATTCCTTTTATAGCGAGAGACTACCTATTGCACAATTTGATCTCATTCGTCTAGTTGACATGATATATTGCAAACGTGTTAGATTCTGGTGGGAATGTCGTCTGTACCCCAAACTAATTACTAAGTTCTTGCAATCAACAAACAAAATATAGGGAACTAGGAGTCAATATAATGAGAAATTCTAGCTAGTCAATTGTTACGAAAGAAATAATTAATGGAGTATGTTGTGAAATTTTGTAATAAGGTAAATAAAGGAAATAATGAAAGTATTCAATAAATGAACATCAATTTACGATTTTTTCCACCCTTTGGAACTACAATTGATCATTGGAACAAAATAATCTTTTTATTAATCATATATTTGATGTGATGCTAAATATTCATCTTTTCTTAAGATTAGTTTATAGAAATTATGTAATTCAATTGCTATATTACTTAACAACCTTAGATATGATCTAAAATTTAATTAAGCAATAATTTAAAAGATAGAACATCGAAGAAAAACATCAAAAAATTCGCGGTTACATTTAATCTAGTTGATTACTTTTCCTTAAAGCAGTAATTTTTGACACAGCAAATTAAAACTCCCAATTGCTACAAATGATTAAATGAATTGAACTTTTATGTATTCTATATTTAACTTAGAAAATGATTATTTCAATTAATAGTCTAATTGTGTAGTTTAAAAATCAATGAAAAATAACATAATAATGAAACAAAAAAGTAATTCAATATATGAATAAATGAAATAATTCCCTAATAAGACCCAATTGCCTCCTATTTTTCTAGGTTCCAAAACGAGCTTCCACTTCCTTTAACCAAGTATAAAAAACTTAGCCAACAATGGCCATTTTTACACTAAAAACTAAAGAAAGACTACTTTAATATCTATTAAATAAAGGAGAAAACAAGCAGACTTTGAGAAACTGAAAAATGTAGCTAGAAGATGGATGCCATGCTTCTTCACACCTTGGCTCTATTTATAGCCACTTGAAATAATATGAAAATCTTGTTGTTATGATTCTTTGAATCCGACAAATCATAACTTTATTGATTTTCACTTAAATTTAGCCAGGATTAGTATTCCAACAACTTTAAACATGTTTTTCTTTTATAGATGTGAAGTCTGAAAATTGCAATGTTTAGTGAACGCATCCATGCCTAAGATCACACCAAACTATTTTGTTCAATTTTTGATATTATGATCCAAATTTGTAAAATAAAACATTTTTTAGCCCAAATCCCCTTGATTCACTTTTGATCATTATTACGATTCCTCCTTTATTTAATGTTTGGAATTTTGATTAAAATCTAATATTTTTTCTAAGCAAGTAACATCTTCAACCTTTATCCTGCAAAAATAGACAAAAAACTGAGTTTGCACATGTTAAGATAAGATTATGGAAGATTTTGAATGTGAAAAATAAGGCAAAGTTGTGACACATTAGACTATCTCACACCTAATCCTTTCTTATCCCTAAGAAAATGAAAATTTTACAAAATTGGATTACTAAATAATTTTTAACAAAACCACTTTTTACGAGGTTAAACCATGCATACTCCTTAAAACATAAACACAACAAAGTTGATTTTTACCAAAAAATATGAATAGAGACAATTAAAGACAACTCAATCAAAAGTAGGCTCAAGCTTTAGTGAATTTTCTCACGGTGTTCACTCATTCGCAAAGGTGTTTAAGTTCAAGTGTTTAGTCCCAAACTCTAATCATAATGAATACACTATTATAAAATTACACATACACCAAATATCTCTCACCATAAGCCCATAAAGGCATGAATTAAAAGGAATTTTATTAAATGGTTATAATTGGGTTTCGCTTAATGGTTAGAAAAGGGAGGATTGTAGGCTAAAACCACACATATTAATAAGACATTCAAACAAGATGTCGGGTTAGGAATGGAATTTGGACAAGTGCTCCTCTATCGATGTAAATAAACTATAACTATAATTATTCTTTTCTTGATTGATTTTTTAATATAAAAGTAAGCAGACGTAGACTAATATAAAATGTGTAGCTTAGAAAATAAAATTTGAAGCAAAGTCCCTCTCATTCTCTAAATAACTTTAAAAGTATAATATTAGAATGTGTAGTTTAGGTGATAGGGTGTATAATAGGTTAGATTTGTATCATGGGTTAACTTATGAAGAAGGGATTATAACTAGCTCAAAAGGGTTGAACTAATGATAATTAAGGTGGTTTTTTAAGTTAAGTGGATTTAAACAAGGAGGGCCTTTGTCATATTCAAGTCTCATGCAATTATAGAAATTCAGGTTGGTTCAATGCAAGTTCTAGGGGTATCCAAATGATAGATAAACACACAATAAAGAAAAATGGATAAACTGTAACATTCCATTTTTCCCATACCAAGGGTTAGAACCCAAGAATATTGAACATGAGAGTCATTAATGAGAAAATAGGAAAATGCATTTCATGCTCATGCATCATATAGCACACATACATGTGAATTTGACAATTGCACACATTATAATGACTATAAATACATTCATTGACAATCTCCAGGTATAATTGATTTATAAATGTGATTATATTGAGAATTGTGGATTATATGTCTTGGAAATTATTTTGGTGAGTATAAATGTTGATTTAGAACTTTATTGAAATTTAGGAAATTTTCTAAAATTTTGGGTAATTTTTGGACTAGAAAAAATGCCAAGTGACAAGATAATTGATAAATAGCAGCAGAAATAAGTGTCAGATGGTAGTAGAAATTTTGATGAATGACATTAGGATTTAGTGACAAATGTCATAGAAAATTGAGAGAAAATTGGATTAGAATTTGGAGATAAATGGACTAGTTAAATAAGAGGACCAAGTAGAGACTTACAGAAAATGGACATGTTGTCACTTGCTAAACCATGTCTTAACCCACGACACTCCCTCCTAGATGAAAAACTATCTTTATTTTTAATTGGTCTTTCACTTTATTATTTACTCTCGTTTTTCTATTAATCTCCCTTCTCATCTTCTTCAATTTCCTTCATCCACGATCCCCTCTTCTTACCTTAATCAACCTGAATCTTGTTCTCACCTTTCATTTGCTACTATCATTTTTGTTATCTTCTCCATATTTGTCACTAAAGACCCAACCTTACCACCTTTGGAATGATGATGATCATATGAAGTTGTGAAGCCAGGGTTAAGTGTAGTTTGAAGACATTAAAGCTAAACAAGTAATTGTAAAGCATTATTTTTCATGATTTGTTGAATGAAACATGTTTTGATGATAGTTAGAAGTTAAATGATCAAGAAATGGTAAGGTATGTATGCTAAAACGTAAATGAATAACTTGGATATGTTCTTGTCTTGCTTTTACATATATGATGATTGATAATTCATAAGATGTTGTTGTGATGATTTACAGATAGAAAGAACATCAAAATGATTTAGAACTTATACAGAAATTTCATGAAGAGATGATAAACTCATGTTCTGTTTTTAATGTTTATTCATATGAATTTTAGGTAGTTGTTATATGGATGAACTAGAATGATCTTGAGGTTAAGAAAGGGCTAATGTGGTGTCTTGAAATGAGCTAAATTAGAATGATAAGTTAGAAGTGAAATGAAGGTGGAAATGAAGTTGAACATATGCAGAAAATTGAAGATGAATGTGTATATGAATATGTTTTGTTTTTGGTGTTGATGATCAATCATGGATTTTGATTTTGTGTGGATGATATTGAGCTGAAATGGAGTTAAGAATGAAGAGGTTATGAATCCTAAGTGATAAACTATGGAAATGAATTGCTTGATGTATTATGAAAGAGATGTGTTATACAAAGAGTGAGGATTTTATGAATGATGAGATTAAGTTGGAAATGGTGAATCAAATGAGTAGAGGATTGAGAACTTAATGCGATCAATTTGGTAGTTGAATTAGTATGAAATGATGTTGCATTAGGAGGTGAATTTTAGAAAATTTGGAGTGAAATTGAAGTTAGTATATATGTGGAAATCGTTGGAATGGTTGTTAAGTTGAATATGCTTTTTATATGTCTGTTAGGCAGACTTCAAGTCTGCTGGGTGGACATTCTCGGGTTTTCTAGCTTCTCAGCTTTGTTCATGTTCGCTAGGCAGACATTCTCTGGATATCTATATAAATGTGCAATTTTAACCCTTAGATGGAAAAATATCTCCTCAGAGTCTTCATGGAAGTTGTAGAACTCAAAGTCATCCTTAAAAACGTACTTGAATGACCTTAATCTAACATCCATAGTGAAAGTTATGCCTCTTGTTCCAAAATCCTATATATATAAATTATTGACTTATCAATGCTTTCCTATGATGTATTTAGGCTTGAATGAGATCTTGAATGAGCCTAGTTGATGATTAATTGGGTTATTAAATTGAGTAAATTGTATCAGGTAATAAAGAATGATTGAAAGATTTTGGTGAATAATTACGAGATGTGGATTGAGGAAATGTTCCCGGGATTGTCATTGAGCATACATTGTACATAATCCATATGTGCATATGTGCATAAATGAGTACTTATATAATTATGCAAAGTTGTAATGTGTGTAAATGTGTGTTGCATGATATATAAGAGCAATTAGAGTGACAACATCCGGACATTGTCGGGACCTCACGGCAATAGCTATCTGGAGCAAACTGTGAGTAACCTAGATAGTCTCACATGATTAATTGTTTGTTTAAATTCTATATTAAATTGTTATATGATGTGAATGGATTGATTCCAGACGTTGAATGCCTGAGGTGTTTGATGCATGAATGCAATATTTGGAAGTGCTCATTGTATGTGAATTTGACGAAATAAGTGATACTTAACTTAACTGTTGAATGTCAGACCAGGGTATGATGATAAATGTGAATGAGAATGTGAATGTGAATACGAATATGAATCATTGAGCGCTAGAGATTGATTGAATACATGTGAAGCATTTCACTACATGAATGTATGATAACATAAAGGTAGTTGTGACCAGAGTCGCTAATGAAAAACAACTTAAAGCTCATAATGTGGTAAGAGCCTATGATTCACTATGTATAATGAGCCCTGTATCCCCAACGAGTAAGAGACAGTTATTAATGAGCCCAGTATCCACAATGGATACGAGACAGTGAAAAAAGCACTCGGTCACAACAACGTAATAATTGGAAGTGAGTCTCATGAGCATTGCACGTACAATGTGATATGCATTATATGAATGATTGAATTAAGTTGTACGATCTGTTATCAATGTGAAATGTGAAATGTGAACTATATGAACAAACTTGTCTTTGATTGAATATGTTGATTATTAAAGTGATGTGAATTATGTGGTTATATGAATTCAATGTGAATCGTTGTGTTATGTATTATAAGTGAGCCATCAATGATGGGTAGCTCACTGAGTTCGCAAAACTCACCAAAATTACAATGTTGACTTTTCAAATATGAGAGAGGTGATTTAGCTTCTATGGCAACTTAAAAGAAACTTAGTCCTACATTCGGATAGAAGAAATGGCTCAAAGGTCGATCAGCTGAGACTGAAGGATTTAGATAGAAGTTTTGTATATTTCCTCATACAAGTAGCATTTGTTTGTGTAGAGAGCTGGAATCTCTTATTAGCTTTTGTTAATGTACATACATGGATGATGTTGAAATGCTACAATGTATATTTTGTTTATAAAATGAAATGAGGCAGTTGTTCTTTAGACATTGTGATAATTGTGTTTTAAATTATGATGCCATAAGATAAATGAAAGTGATCTAGCTAGCGCGCCACTTCCATCGGGCTTGTGCTCGAATGTCTGATGGATGTACGGGGCATATGTCGGATGGGAGTGGGGTGCTACAGTGCTTAGTATCAGAGCATGGTTTGGCATCCATAGGGACATATAGGAATATTAGACATGAAATATCGTGAGAAATACGGATAGTAATCGAAGTTGTTTTCTATTATAGGTCATCTGCCATAGGTGATCATGTTGGAAGGTCAACTCATATAAATGACCTAGAATTAGTAGGAGCTAGTAGAAAGTCTTCAGTATCTCATCCTGAAAGAATGCCTCCCAGAATTCTCGAGAGAAGGGAAAGGAGGTATGATAAACTGCGAAAGAAGGGGGCTGGGGACTTCTTAAGAAGTACAGACCCTGCAAAGGTCGAGGGATGGCTAGAGAGAATGGAGAGAGTTTTTTATCAGATGGACTGCGAGGTGGACGAGAAGTTTGACTATACAGTTTCCTTGCTGCAAGGCCCAGCATACCAATGGTGGAAGACTATTCCAGACAATGCCACCAGGCCTTGTAACTTGAAGTGGGAAGACTTCTTGAGAGTCTTCAAGGAAAATTATATGCCCAAGATCTACTTGGATAAAAAGATGAAGCAATTTTTGGATTAAAAGCGGGGCAATTTGTTTGTGGTAGTGTATGAGATAAAGTTTAACAAACAGATGGGTTATGCTACTAATTTGATTCCTACTGAGGAAGATAAGTGCAAGAGATTCAAAGATGGGTTGAACATGTAGATTCGGACAAGGATAGCCATTTCTAATCTAGGTAGTTTTACGAAACTACGAGCTGCCTCGATCTGAATTAAGCACTTGTTGAATGATAGTCACTCAGAATATAAATCAAAGTCTAGACTGAAGAGGCCTAGTGAATCTCAGGGTGGTTCTAAAAAGAGGTTTAGCAAGCGTAAAAACAGAGATTTCAGACCACCGATTAGATCAAAACAATCAGGGTTCAGATAGAGTGGTAGTTTTGTTCAGTTTGGTAATAAAAAAGGTGTAGTATCAGGTCAGATACCTAATTGTGAGCATTATGGGAAGAAACACAATGGTGAATGCTGAAAGTTGACAGAAGCCTGCCTTTGATGCGGCTCATTTGATTATCTGATCAGAGACTGTTCTGTTGTGTTTAGAGCACAGTCTAGTAGGAGAGGAGGAGTGGTAACAGAAACTACTATCAGGCAGAGTCGAGCTATTGGGTCTGGACAGAGAGGCTGTGGCAGAGGTAGAATGAGTTCTGGGAGTCTTAGTGTCAGGAATAAGGTACAGAGCAATCAACTGAAGTCTTAGGCTAGAGTTATGCAATGACCAGACAAGGGGCTCAAAATTCTCCAGATGTCATTGCAGCTGTGTTGTATATCTTTACTTTTGAGGCTTTTTCATTGCTAGATCCTAGATCTACGCATTCTTTTATCACACTGCATCTGGCATCTAGGTTGCATTGTGATAGAGAACTGTTAAAACATGTGTTAGAGTGAGTACATCGATAGGTAGTACTACAGCAATAGGAGAAGTCTATAAGAGGTGTTTGATTCGAGTTGATTAGACATAATTGGAGATAGATTTGATTGTATTACAATTAAGTGAGGTAGATATTATCCTAGGCATAGATTGGCTCACTGCTCATAGGGTTATCATGAACTACTACACTAAGGAGGTAATATTAGAATCTCCTAATCAGTAGAGAGTAGTTTTCAAAGGTATTAGTCAAGCAGTGCTAACCAAACTGATCTCATTCATGAGTGCTTTAAGGTTGATGCAAGGGGATGTGAGGCTTATTTGGGCCACATCATCGATACTCAAATTGAGCAAAATGTGTAGGACATTTCTGTAGTTAGGGAAATAGAGTTCACGATCGACCTAGTTCTAGGTGCTGCTCCTATATCTATTCCTTCATATAGGATGACACCTGTGGAACTAAAGGAATTGAAGGCTCAGTTATAGAAGTTACTAGAAAAGGGTTTCATTAGACCCAGTGTTTCATTATGGGGGGCTCCAGTATTATTTATAAAGAAGAAAGATGGAACTCTAAGATTGTGCATCAGTTATAGGAAACTGAATCAGGTAACAGTGAAGAATAAGTACCCGCTGCCTAGAATTGATGATTTGCTTGATCAATCATAGGGAGCTCAAGTGTTCATTAAGTTGTACTTGAGATCTAGGTACTATCAGTTAAAGATAGCTGAGACTGATGTACTGAAAAGTGCATTCAGGAGCGGGAATGGGCATTTTGAGTTTGTAGTAATGCCATTTGGGTTAACAAATGCCCTAGCTGCATTTATGGCTTTGATGAATAAGTTGTTTCAGCCTTACTTGGATTGCTTTGTAATAATGTCTATCGATGAAATTTTGGTGTATTCAAAGAGAAGAGAAGAGCATGCTGAGCACTTGAGAGTAATTTTACAGATTATGAGAGAGAAATAGTTATATGCCAAATTCAGTAAATGTGAATTTTAGCTAGATCAAGTAATGTTTCTGGGTCACATAGTAACTAGAAAAGGTATATAGGTGGATCCAAAGAAGATAGATGCAGCAATGAAGTGGGAGGCTCTGAAGAAGGTATTGAAGATTCAGAGTTTTCTCGGATTAGCCAGATATTATCTGAGATTTGCTAAGGGGTTCTCGTTAATCTCAGCCCCTCTGACTAAACTTCTGAGGAAGAATGTACCCTTCAAAAGGAATGATGAATGTCAGAGGAGTTTTAAGGAGATCAAGTTTCGGTTAACTACCACACCGGTGTTGATTATTACATCTGAATCGGAGGTTATGTGGTATACAGTGATGCTTCGAATCAAAGATTGGGATATGTATTGATGCAATATGGCAAAGTAATAGCCTATGCATCGAGACAATTAAGGTCTCACGAGATTAATTATCTGGTACATGATTTAGAGCTTGCTATATTGGTTTTTTCTCTAAAGATATGGAGACATTACTTATATGGAGAGACTTTCTAGATATATACTAATCAGAAGAGCTTGAGTTATTTGTTGAGTCAAAAAGAGTTAAATATGAGATAGAGGAGATGGATAGAGCTGTTGACAGACTATGACTGTACCATTGAGTATCATCCAAGAAAAGCTAATATGGTGGCTAATGCTTTGAGTAGATAATTGAATAGCAGTGTAGCTCAAATTTAAATATCGAGACTATCGAGCTTAATTTAGTTGAGAGCTTTGAATGTAGAGTTGAATTTAAAACAGAATGAGCAATTGACAGCTACACTAAAGTTGAGATTGATTTTGCATAATAGGATCAGAAAAGTTCAGAAGAAAGATCCTATTGAGAAATTGAAAATAAAACTAGATTCTGAATTTGAACTAAGAGATGAGACACTGTGGCTGAAGTAAAGTTTGTGTATGCCTAATATGGATGAATTGAGAAAGGAAATTCTGGAGGAAGCTCATGTGGCCACTTATATTATGCATCCTGATACCACCAAGATGTATAATACGCTAAAGCAACATTTTTGGTGGCTAGGAATAAAGAAGAAATTAGCGGAATATGTAGCTAAG
Organism: Erythroxylum urbanii; assembly: GCA_027568935.1. Classification (NCBI taxonomy): domain Eukaryota; kingdom Viridiplantae; phylum Streptophyta; class Magnoliopsida; order Malpighiales; family Erythroxylaceae; genus Erythroxylum; species Erythroxylum urbanii. Next base: position 1,106,828 of record JAOQML010000009.1, on the reverse strand, counting down.
CGCTTAACTTGCCAGTAGATTAAGACTAAGCATCAGGCTCTAGTTGGAAAGCTACATTCGTTACCTATTCCGAAGTAGAAATGGGAACAAATTACTATAGATTTCATTATAGGATTGCCAATGACTCCGAGGCAAAATGATGCTATATGGGTTATGGTGGACTGATTGACAAATTCAACCCATTTCCTACCAGTGAGAGAGAATAACTCACGAGACCAATTAGCCTGGAGGTATGTGAATATGGTAGTTAAACGACATGGGGTTCTGGTGTCCATTATATCGGAGAGGGATCCCAGATTCACTTTAAAATTCTAGAAGAGTATACAGTTAGTTGTAGGTATGAAGTTAAACTTCAACACTACATTTCATCCTCAAACAGATGGATAGAGTGAAAGGAAAATTAGGACTATTGAGGATATGCTCAGAGCATGTGTATTAGAGTTTCAAGGAGCATGGGATCAATATATATCTTTAATTGTTTTCATATAATAACCACTACCACAGTAGTATAGGAATGGCACCATATGATGTGTTGTATGGCAAAAAATGTCGTTCCCCTCTATATTGGGATGAAGAGAGTCTAAGAATGGTAAAAGGCCTAGAACTGATACAAGATACTATCGATAAGGTGAAACTGATCCGAAGTAGAATTAAAGCAGCTCAAGATAGACAGAAGACCTATGTGGATCAACATCGAAGGGACATGGAATACAAAGTAGGAGACAAAGTGTTTTTGAGAGTATCGCCTTAGCGAGGAGTGCTGAGGTTCAGTAAAAAGGGTAAGTTGAACCCTAGATATATTGGTTCTTATGAGATCCTAGAGAGGATTGGACCATTGACTGACAAGTTAGCCTTACCGACTGAAATGTCTCAGATACACAATGCGTTTCGTATAAGTATGCTTAGAAGGTATCTCTCAAATATGATGTATGTGTTAAAGGCTCCAGAAATTGAAGTTGCTAGTAATCTGAGTTATGTTGAAGAGCGAACCAAGATAGTGGGATATAAGACAAAACAATTGAGAAACTGAGTAATTCGAATGGTGAAAATCATCTAGGAGAATCACTCGGGTGAGGAACCAATATGGGAAATGAAGGAGCACATAAGGAAACAATTTTCCCACCTATTTGAACGATCAGGTAAGAATTTCGAGGATGAAATTTCTTAAGAAGGAGAGAATTGTCACATCCCGTTTTCCCCATGCTAAGGGTTAGAAAACTAGAATATTGAACATAAGAGTCATTAATGAGAAAATAGGAAAATGCATTTCATGCTCATGCATCATATAGCACACATACACGTGAATTTGATTATTGCACATATTATAATGACTATACATACATTAATTGACACTATCTAGGTATAATTTATTTATTAATGTGATTATATTGAGAATTGTGGGTTATATGACTTGGAAATTGTTTTGGCGAGTATAAATGTTGATTTAGAATTTTGGTAAAATTTAGGAAATTTTCTGAAATTTTGGGTAATTTTTCGTTTTTAAAAAATGCCAAGTGGCGAGACAATTGATAAATAGTAGCAGAAATAAGTGTAAGATGGCAGTAGAAACTTTGATGAATGACATTAGGATTTAATGAAAAATTTCTTAGAAACTTAGGAGACAATTGGATTAGAAATTGGACATAAATGGACTAGTTAAATAAGAGGACCAAGTGGAGACTTATAGAAAATGGAAATGTTGTCACTTGCCAAACCATGTATTAACCCACGACACTCCCTCCTAGATGAAAGACTATCTTTATTTTTAGTTGGTCTTTCATTTTATTATTTACTCTCATTTCTCTGTTAATCTTCCTTCTCATCTTCTTCAATTTCCTTCATCCACGATCCTCTCTTCTTACCTTGATCAACCTGAACCTTGTTCTCACCTTTCATTTGTTACTATCATTTTTGTTATCTTCTCCATATTTGACAATAAAGACCCAACCTTACCACCTTTGGAATGATGATGATCATATGAAGTTGTGAAGCTAGGGTTAAGACATTGAAGCTAAACAAGTGTAAAGCATTCTTTTTCATGATTTGTTGAATGAAACATGTTTTAATGAAACTTAGAAGTTAAATGATCATGAAATGGTAAGGTATGTATGCTGAAACGTAAATGAGTAACTTAGATATGTTTTTATTTTTCTTTTACATATATGATGATTGATAATTCATAAGATGTTGTAGTGATGATTTAGAGATAGAAAGATCATCAAAATGAT
>JAOQML010000009.1:1078908-1091224 GCA_027568935.1 Erythroxylum urbanii | reverse complement strand
TGATGATACCAGTGAATCTGATCATGATTCAAGTGAAGATGATGACGAATTATCTTTCATTTCAAGAAAGATCAGAAAGAAGTGGAAAAAGAAAGCAAAATGAAGTAAAAATTTTTCTTTTAAGAAAAACAGCAAAGAGGAAGTCAAGAACGAGAAGACCTCTATCATTTTCTATGAGTGGAACAAACCAGGACACTATAAGTTTGAATGTCCGTTGCTTAAAAGAGAACCAAAGAAGAATAAAGGAAATAAAAAAATTATGATGGCAACTTGGGAAGATTTGGATTCATCCAAATCTAATTTTGATTCAGAAGCATCAAAGCAAGCAAATATATGCTTGGTAGCCGAAAAAGAGGGTGACAAGGAGGTAACTTCTAACTTTAATGAACTTTAAGATGCATATTTAGAATTTTTAAAAGATTCACATGTTATACTAAAGCAATATAGATCCTTAAAAAGAAAGTTTGTTGAAAACTTAAAGAACACGAAAGTGTTAGAAAAAGAAAATATCTGTCTTAAGAAACAAGTAGACGATATGAAGAAAAAAGTATCTATTAATAGATCTGAAGAAATTAGTCAGTTAAAACAAAGGATTATTTCTCTCTCAGTAGACTTATCAACCTTTACTGAAAGTATGAAGAAAATGAATGACATGATTAGAAATTATAGACACCCTAATGATAAGAGTGATTTAGGGTTTATTAAAAGTGATACTCGTTACAAAAAGAATTTTGTTCCTTATAGAAAGAAATATCACCAGTATTCTTTTCATCATTCTATGAATAATTATAAGACTAACCCTAAAGGACCCAAAAAAATTCGGGTACCTAAAAAGAACATAATATCTACTGTAGATCTCCTTCCTTGGAAAAAGCAGCCAACACCAATGGTATTTGGATAGTAGATGCTCGCGACACATGACGGGAAAAAGGTCTATGTTCCTAGATCTTCAAGATAAGAAGGGAGAATCAGTAACTTTTGGAGATAACCAGCAGGGCAAAATAGTTGGAATCGGTAAAATTGGTAAAGATTCCTTTGCATCTATTGATAATGTTTTGTTAGTTGAAGGTTTAAAACATAATTAAGTCAATTATGTGATTCTGGTTTTGAAGTATCCTTTAATCAAAACTCTTGTGTAGTCAAAAACAAGGACGGTTCTATATTCTTTTCTGCCAAAAGACGAAACAATCTTTATAAGATTAATTTAGAAGATTTGCAAAGTCAAAATATTGAATCCATCTAGTGCTAGTACCTTTTTAACTTCTCTAGAACTAAATAGTTTTGTGAATGCCTTGTCTTGATCCCTAAAGATTGTATGATCTATAAAATAATTAAGAATCTATAAAGAAGAATAAGAATTGGAGGACTTCCCTAATAACTTTTGGAAATAATCATATACCTTGATTACCAATTCTTCTTGCTTCCATATCAATTCTCCATTCTAATCTTAAGAGAAATGATTCTAGTAGATTTTCTCCTTGAGATGATTACATTATGGAAATAGTTGGTGTTTAAATATCAACCATTGCATTCTCTATATTTTTTTATAGTAATGAGTAGTGGTTATTGAGTGCTTAGATATAGGAATTGAGTATTTTTCTTATGCCCTTTTTCATCTCAAATATAGGATTAACAAAGACCTTTTTTTTAAGTTAAACAAAAGTTTCTCTAGTTTTTTAAATAGCCATGTTTAAGATATAGTTTTTATAGTGGTTTAGAGATTTAAGATTAGGCTTTATTACTTTAAGTATTTCAACACATTATAAAATCTTTAAATCCTTCTATTCCCTTTCTAAGTCCATTTTTAACTGCATCTTTGAATCCTTCAGCATTCACCAAGAAACTGTTGAACCTAAAAGTAATTTTCTTCTAGGTTCTTCCTTGTAGGTTATTAATCTTGACTAGATAGTGATCAAAGGTCAAGCAACTAGAGAAAGTAGCCTTGTTCAAAAGATAATTGCATTGCCAAGATTGATTTACTAGTTACATATATAATTTCTTCTTGTTAGCCAATTTTCTCTTTAATTGTTTCTCTAAATGAAGAAATTTCCTTTAAAGCTTGGTTATATTAGATCAAGACTACTGGTACACTTTTTAAAATCCTTACAGTTGCACCTGAAATTGTACCATTCTCCTTTAGCTCTTAAGGGGCTAAAGGTTATGTTGATGTACCTTAACAAAATCCAGGGATAAGTTAATTCACTTCCTTACTGAAGCAACTTATTCCAAGTGAAGTTCTCCATAACTCTAGATTGGTTGCATAAGAAAAAATGATATATATATATATATATATATACTTTGGAAGTGTCACAAGTAACTATAATGTACCTATGGTAATAGTAGATGTGGTTGGTGATGAAAGACCAACCTTGTTTTAAACACCAGAGCTTTTACATATATCTAACTTTAATTTAGATAAAGACGAATAATATAAGGATTTTCATTGTTTAACTAATCATGAAATATCTTTTATTGTTAGGGAAATTTAGATACATTACATGCAATTATTAGTGTTAAGAGGTGCTATAATTATTTACCAATGCCTTAGACTTTTCCTTTCTTCCTAATTATCTTATTATGGTTTGCCACCTGATGCTAATAATTTTAATTCCTAACTGTGGGCTCGGGGCTTGTACTTTAAAGAATGGGGAAACAAAGGTCTGCTTGTTAGGGGGAGTGTTTCTTGAAGCTAGAGAGAGTGAGGTTTTTAATGGAAAGATGAGAGGGTTATTTAGTGAGTGAAGGAAAGGATAAAGGTGAGGAGAGAGGAAGAGGTGAGTGAGGATCGACTTGAAAAAAAGCAACAAACAAGGTTGAAAACATTCCTAAAGTGGTAAGAAAATAGTTATACTGAGAGGCAGGAAAATGAAAAAGAGACAGTTACTAAAAATGGTTAAATTGCACCATTTAAGATCCCTACTCATAATACCATTAAGAAGTATCTATTTAAAGTGTATAATATATATACATATAAAAGTAAAATGTTAAAGATGATATCGATTAACAACAAGAAAATATCAATCACATTAGATATAAGGGCATGCACAAATCAAAAGAATTGTTATATAGTTACGTCATCGTATTATATTAAATAACATTTGGACTTTATGGAGTTATATCTTGAGATAAATAATTTTTAAAATATGTGCCTTGAAAGTTTTTCATAGTGATTATTTTCTTTTATTATATATCATCTTTAAATTTTCATCTAAATGGTTTTTTCATTTATGTTATAGAACGTTATATAAGTTAACAAATGTGCTGGTAATTAGGTGCAATCATAATAACATTAATTTACTAGATCCTATTAGAACTTTGAAGTTAAACATACTTGAGTGAGAGTATTATTAGGATGGGTGGCCTCTCGAGAAATCTTTTTATTACACCCACAACAAATTTTAGAACAAAAAAAAGTATGTTGGTTGATTATTTAAAGGACTAGAACAAAGTAGTTTTAAGATGAGTGACCTTTTAGGAAATCCTTGTGTTACACCCCTCATAATTTTTTTAAAAAAATTTGTGTTAGTTGATTATTTAAAGACCTGGAACATTAGCATGAAATAGTTAATAATAACTTTAGATAATTGTAGCACAAACGGTGTTGTAGTTGACAAAGTTAAGAGTAAGTCATGCATTAAGGGCTTATTGATAGATGAGAGGATCTTTTATATGTGTTATTGTGCATATAAAATTAATTTAATTGTGAAGGATGGTTAGAGATTATCAAAGAAGGGATGGAAGTAATTCAGGATAGTATAGTTTATAAAAATGCAACACCTATACGGGTTAAAAATTTTGAAGACATAATAATATAATTACGTATTTTTTATATTAGAAACTTTTACATGGATTTTTTAACAAGATGGATTTTAAATTCAAAATGCTTAATGTTGCCGTTAAGTATATGGATGTGTTTATCAAGTTAAGAATACAAAATTCCTAGTACATTTATTTGTCAACAAATTTGCAATAGGAATTGACAAAAGAAATGTTTTAGAAATTGAATGTGTTTAAACTTGTCATTGAGTTATTTTCTCTTACAAAATATCCAACTACTCATGTGTGTTTTTCTAATATGGTTGAGATCAATTTAATAATATTTGAGTTGGAAATTTCTTCTACTATCGTGATTCAAACAATAAAAAAAACATAATGATGGAAAATTTTGATAGCTACCAAAATATGATTAGTAATACCACGACAATTATTATTATTTTTAATTCAAGGTATAAACTTTATAAAGTTGTATGATGATCAAGTTTCAATACAAATTTGTATCCTTAAATAATTATGGTATAATTATTTTTTTATTACTGTTAAGAATGGATAAAGAGTTCGATTATGACAATTCAATATCAAGTTTAGCTTTAGTCAATACATCGTTATCAAGTAAGAAAGTTATTAGTTTTGATTTCGATTTAAATGAATTCTTTAGGATTTTAGATAATATAATATAGTTGGATAATTAGTTAGAAGTTAATGTTTGTCAAAAAAATTATGAGAATTTTGACATATTATTCTGGTGAAAGTTGAATAGAATTTAATATCTGATTATACAATAATTATACGAGATTTATTACTATTCTAATATATAAGGTGACTTTTAAATATGCTCGGATTAATCAATTAGGATACATAATGGAGAGTCATTATATTAGAGATAATCAATAAACAAAGACAATTGTTACTTGTTAAGCAAGTTTTACTTCTAATAAAACTCCCAATATCCACAAATATACGGGTTGTAAACTTGTAGTATTAAAGGCGTCGATCCCACGAGAAATTGGTGAACTAATCTAATCTAAGTTATCTAAGGCCTCTAAGCATTATTAAAAAAAATAAAAACTAAATAGAAAGGTAAATTTGTGAATATGGATTAATTGAAATTAAAATGTAAAATTAACACTCAAGGAATCAAATTAAGCGCCACCAAATTAACAATGGAAATCATAAAAGGAATATTAGTCGATTATAAAAAGGGGGATTTATCCTATCATCAAATGCTAATATGATTACTTTTGAGTTAATACAATATCGATCATAGACTTCCGAAGGATAGATTACTCTCTCTCGAGTATACTCATTAAACCATAAATCATAACTCTTAATTGAATTATGAAATTTACAATCTCTTAATTAACAAAAAAAACCCACAAATCCAACTATATCTTAAGCCCTCTAAAGAGACTATCATGTCCTCACACGAGATCTCTCTTCATATAAATTCTAGATTTGATTATTTGCATGAAATATTAGATTGTTTAACTTTCATTACCTAATCTAATTGTTTTGCTATCGGTTTACTCTCTCAATTTGTTACCGAAGCATGCAAATACAACTAAAAATCACAATACCCATTATATTAACATCAAAAGAAATCACAATAACATTGATTGAAGAACAAATCCCTAAAGAAATTTAGAACATCATCATCAAACCTAAATTCATCACTATCAAATCCATCTTATACATTGAAAAGAAAGAATAATAAAGATGAAATGAAATGACCTGGAAGGGTCAGAATAGATCGGGAAGATTGTAGCACTGCAACCCTTCTTCTCCTTCTTCCTTGCTCCTTCTTCTCTCTTCTTCTTCCTATCTCCTTAGATCTTTCTCAAAATGGCAGAAAAATGGAGCTTCTTTTTAGGTCTTCATTCTTTTCTTTATATATCATTTCTATTGAGGGCAAACATTAGGGTTTACTTAGGCCCAAAAGTCTGAAACATCCCTCGAAAAGTCGCATTTTAAAAATCGGTCTGTGTCTACTATCGCGCAGGCCACAATTGTGGCCTATGGCACTCAATTTTTGCTCTCTATAAAGTTTGTGGCAAACCACCAAGCTTCTATCATAATCGTGGCCCTAGGCCTTGCTCCAGGCGTCCTCTAATTTCTCTCTTTTCTTCGATATTTGATCTGAAAGTAAACAAATTCATCAAGGCACCTCAAATACAAAAAATTTAAGCTCAAAAGCATGCTCTAACCTATAAAACACTCAAAACATAAATATCTAACTAAATAACACAATCCTAACCTAAACATGCACTAACCATTCAATTTAACAACTAAACAAATACTAAACGTCCCGCTAAAATATTATGCAACCTACAACTATCAACATCCTCACACTTAAACTTTTGCTTGTCCTCAAGCAAAAACAAAATAAGCAATAAACAAAAAACAAAACACACCTAACAATAAAACACAATATGCAACAATGGTATAATAGCGTTGAACTTCACGAAACAATTTTAACTATAAATAGGATCCTTCAAGTTGTTCTAACTTATTAACATGTGAAATTTGTGTCTAAGTACTTTAGACTAAATATATATACGAATCAGGACTTATGCACATTCATTCACTCCTATCACTTACACATACGCATTAAAAATTTCTTAGTCAAACCAATTTTGTAACTATCCTTAAGCGGCTTTTCATAAGAAATCAAGCTATTCACAAGATTAGTAGGATTTACTAAACAACACAATATTTTTGTTAATTTTATTAACATGAACCTAATCTTTTGACGTAAAGGCAAACATTTGTGATGAATGTTCCCCAGTTACTCAACTAAGCCATGTATTTGTTAAACAGCTTACTTAGAATGTCATTATAGACTTTTGACATAAAGGCAAACATTTGTGATGAATGTCTTCCGGTTACTCAGCTACATCACATTCTCAACTAGCTACTAGCTCTATTTATAACCCGATTTGTTTTTAAAAGGGCCGGTGAAATAGTTATTTATTTAAGAATCACACAACATTTTATATATATCTATATGAAAAGATACTAATGATGCTACTTATTTGATTGGCCTAAAATTATAAATGAATGTGGTAAATTCCTAGAGTGAATGAACTAACCTCGTATCCTAATTAACATGCATATTTAACCGAACCAATCTAGAACACTAATTTCTCAAGTTAATAAAGTTTAGCAATCTAAAAGACTATATTCAAAGTTAAATTGATTCCATTAAGTCCTATCCATTGACAGATTCACAAAAATCACATCATGCAATCCTAAATAAAACTAACATAAAACATGCAAAAATCACATTCAAATAAAAACATATAATGCACACAACCTTCCCCACACTTGGACAACACATTGTCCTCAATGTGAGAAGAACAAACAAACAATACATAAGGAGGGAATAAAAATTAACAAAACAAAAGAAGCATGAAAACAATTGAAAATACAATAAAAATAAAAGAAAAAGGTTAGATTATAGAACCGTCATAGTGATTGAGTGGTGATGGTGTTAGAAGTGCAAGTTGAACACCTTGAGCCTCAAAATATCTGTGAATATGTCGTATGTCTCGACTTTGTCATCTTTGTTTTCTAGCCATCTCCTTCAACACCATGGCACTTTCTGAAATGGCTTTGTTAGTGTTTAAGATGACTTCAATTACCTTCTCCCATCCTGTTAGCTCTTCCTCTTCTGACTCCTTGATGGTTGAGTTCTCCTCCTATTGCGATGGTGTCGAGCTCGAACTAGCCTGTCCTACCCTAGTCTTGAAATGAGATTTTACGCTAATATCTCGAAGGTCCATATTGTGGGACTTCAAGATTTCAGCTCTCATCAAGTGACGAATGTTAAGAAACTCAGGACGAAGGATAGTTAGTCTATTGCAATTGACACCATAGTATTCCACAATAGCCGTGACCAAGTACCCCATGCCCAAATTATTTTTAAAGATGTAGGTAGAGGAGCAGACTTTGACACTATGATCCATGCACCACAAGATGAAAAATTCATTTGTTAAACACTTGTTTGTTTCGCTTTTGTCAAATATAGTTTAACATATGAGCTTGTTTAATAACAAGTGTTAAGGGCTTCGGATAATGTTATTGTGGGCATTTTTAACGTCAAAGCTCTCTAGTCCAGCTAGCTCAGACCAATAGCGGGTGGCACGAAAGTCATCGTGCTAATCTACTATGGTTAAGTTGGGAAATCCACCGATTTCACACAAAATGTCATAGTCTAAGCCATATAGTTGACCCCACAACCAAAATCATAGGTTCTTAGGGTTGGTTGGCTCGTATTGAAGGGAGGTGAAGAATTCTAGGGTTAGTTCTTCATAAACAGCATAATTAAATCACATAAATTTTTCCCAATGAATTCTTCCGCCTAAAGCTTCAACCTATTCTCTCAATCCAATTGTTTCTAATGTATCAAAATCTACGTATTTAGGCACAATAATGCTCTTTAAACTAAGGGTATGGTAGCAGTTACCTTCCTCCTTCGAGTAGATTGAGAAAGGTGCTCCGTAATCTACCACTCGATTTCTTTACCCATAGCCCGATACTTGGACCTTGCCTTTAGATTAAGTATGCTTGACTATTTGCTTAACGTGTGGCCCTATTGGATTGAGAGTTATGAGGAAATTTTTGGAAGAGATAAAGGCTTAAGATGGTTATAGAGAGAGAAGTGAGAGAGAACTGAGTTCATATGTTTAGAGAGAGAGTTACAAAATGAAATGTGTAGGAAAAGTGAGGGTGAGTGTAAATATATAGGGTAGGAAAGGGTTAGGAGGGTTAAAACTCGAAAAATTCTTCTGAAATTCGTGTATAACGGGATTGCCTTGCTGCATGGCACGATCGTGGCCCTACACATTTTTACACTTTTTCTCGAATTCGCTCATTTTTCCTTCTTTCACTCCCAAGGTCGCTCCATACCTTATAAATGCATTACCACCTCCTTGTTTTCCTTATCAAATCTCCCAAGTCCTACTTATGTTTGATCTCTTCCAAGTGTTCACTCAATTAAAAAACACACATAAACATCACTAGAAACTTACTCTAGTACAAAAGATGAACAACTAAGAATTGAGAATCATGGGTTGCCTCCCATGTAGTGCTTGTTTACTGTCTCTAGCTTGATGCCCTTTGTTGGCTCATGGTGGTTCAAATGGGTCTTGTGATAGTAGTGTCATTAGAACTTTCATAAATTGCACCAAAGCTACTAAACTATACTTCTCACTACTCTTCTTTTTTAGTTTTTTCTTCTTTTGAGTCTTTTTCTGAATTGGAGATTGCTCTAATGAGTTCTTACAAGGATAACCCTGCCCAACTTCCTTACAAGATCCATCGCTCTTTATAGCCCCCACAGATCTGAGAGAATTACTTTTAATCTTGGACACTTTAAACGACACTTTGTCATTCCCCACTCTCAATGTCAATTTGCCCCGTCAATGTCTATGATAGACCAGGTGGTAGCTAAAAATGGACTCCCTGAGATAATAGAGGTCTCCATGTCGTCTTCTATGTCCAAGATTACAAAATCTATGGAGAAGTGAACTTATCTACTCTAACCAAAACATCTTTGACCATACCTCTTGGATAGTGGACTGATATATCGGCCTTTTAAACAAGCAGCTGAGTGGGTGTTATGTCTCCTAACTCCATCCTCTTATACAATGTATAAGGCATCATACTTATGCTAGCTCCTAGATCTGCAAATGCCTTATTTATTCTAACACTACCAATAATGCATGGGATGTAGAAATCTCTCGGATCATCTTGCTTTTGGGGTAGTACTATCACTTCACTAGAGTTCTTTGTGATTAGCAATTCATTCTCCAACATCTCTTTTATAGAATTTGCCCGATCGAGTTTCACTTTTAAATGCTTCATTATATTCAAAACTTCATTTAATTTAGCTTCCTTTGATTTCCTCATTGCATGAATAGGCTATGGAATCGGAGGTTGATATCTTTTAATTTCAACTTGAAAGGATCCTTCATTGGTCTTTCACCTTCCTTCTTCTCCACCGTCTTTAACTTGATTGGGCTTTTCTTCAACAACCTGGGTGATTACCATTATTCTTTCCTTTAGATTTTTCTCAGCGTTACTAGGAAGGGTTTCTGCACTTTGTCTCGACAACGTGCCCCAACGCGTCCGCTAACTAGCTCATTTGGACTTCTAAATTATGTATGGATAAAGCATGATTCTTTGTCACTTGTTCAAATTTTCCGTCTAACCTCTTGTAGACGTCTTCTATGCACCTAATCTTTTCTAAAATCCTACCTAGTTTAGAGTTCATTGAATTTTGTTTCTCCTGTGGGAAACCAGTGGCCCTTGAGGTTGGAATTGACCTCCTACATTGTTCGACCAAAAGAAGTTCAGATGATTCTTCTACCCAGGGTTGTAGGTGTTTGAGTAAAGGTTGTTCCCCACTCTCTGACCATATTGCACTCCCATATAATATACTTGTTCTAGTTCATGATCCTTCATTATGAGACAATCAATGATGTTGTGGTTTATTTATCCATACAGCTCTCATTTTTGTTTAATAGCTTTCGTAGGAGCTGATGAAGAAACCTTTATATTGTTTAACTGTCGAGTCAAGTTGTAGATCTTGGCTTGCATTTCTGTAATTAGGTCAATAGTTAAAACTTCTTTTTGCTACCGAAGGATTGTGGGTTGTCTACTCCTATTTGTTGTCCAAAGACAACTGTTTCTAGCTATTTCTTCCAACAACTCTTCTGTTTTGTCCATTGTCTTCGTCATCAATGATCCTCCTAATGCTGCATTAATAGTTCCTCAGGTAGGTGGGTTCACTCCATTATAAAAAGTTTGCAACAGGAACTCCCTAGGTAGGTTATGGTGAAGGCACCTCCTTTGCAAATCTTTATACCTTTCCCAAGCTTCATATAGTGATTCCCCATCACTCTGTTGAAAGTTTGTAATTTCCTTTATGATTTTGGTAGTTTTCGTGAGGGGGAAGTACTTATCTAAGAATGAACGCACCAATTACTCCCAAGTTGTGACATTTGCAGGACTGAGTGAATGATACCATGCCTTGCCCTATCCCTTAGCATAAAGGGAAAAAGCATCATCATAACGGCATCTTCCAACATTCCATGATATTAGAAGGTATCACATATTTCTAGGAAATTTACTATGTGTGCATTGGGATCTTTGTTGGTCAGTCTATAGACTTGCACAGCCTTTTGCAACATGTTTAGTAAGGCTAGCTTTATTTCGAATGAAACTGCTTGAACAGGTGGCCTAGCGACACTTTAATTGGTCGCATTAAATCTCGATCTCATGAAATCTATGAGGGTCCACAGTTAGTTCCCTTGGTTTCCTCGTTGTTGAAACTCTTGATGATATTCTTCAACCATGGTTGCTTCGATATTCTCTTCATCTTCACGTCTAGCTCTTCGGATTGCTCGCTCTAACCAAGCGATGTCAAGTTCTAATGTTTCAGCTATTCGACTCGAATTTCTAGTAACTATTGTATTCATACAAGTGCACGAACACAAGAGTGGCGAAAACTCCTTAGACTAAAAGAATTAAACTAATCCTACTAACTCCCTGGCAACGACGTCAAAAACTTGTTGAGCAAGTTATATTTCTAATAAAACCCCCAATATCTACAAGTATATGGGTCGTAAACTTGTAGTATTAAAGGTGTCGATCCCACGAGAAGTTGGTGAACTAATCTAATTCTAAGTTATCTAAAGCCTAAAAGGATTATTAGAAAAGAAAATAAAAATTAAACAAAAAGGTAAATTTGTGAATATGGATTGAATGAAATTAAAATGTAAAATTAACATACAAGGAATCAAATTAAGCACCACCAAATTAACAATGGAAATCACATACGGAAGATTAGTCGATTATGAAAAAGGGGATTTATAGGGATTTATCTTATCATCAAATGCTAACATGATTACTTTGAGTTAATACGGTATCAATCTTAGACTTTCAAAGGGTGTATTACTCTCTCTCGAGTTATAATCGTTAAACCCTAAATCATAACTCCTAATTGAATTATGAAATTTGCAATCTCTTAATTAACAAAAAACCCACAAATCCAATTAGATCTTAAGCCTGCTAATAGACTATCAGGTCCTTACACGAGATCTCTCTTCGTACAAGTTCCCGATTTGATTATTCGTGTGATCTATTAGATTGTTTAACTCTCATTACCTAATCTAATCGTTGTGCTATCAATTCACTCTCTCGATTTGTTACCGAAGCATGCAAATACAACAAATAATCACTGTACCCAATGTATTAAAATCAAAAGAAATCACATTAACATTGATTCAAGAACAAATCCCTAAAGAAGTTTAGAACATCATCATCAAACTCAAATCCATCACTATCAAATCCATCTCATACATTGAAAAGAAAGAATCATAAAAATGAAATGAAATATCACTTGGAAGGGTCAGAATAGATCGAGACGATAGAAGCACTGCAGCCCTTCTTCTCCTTCTTCCTTGCTCCTCCTTCTCTCTTCTTCTTTCTCTCTTCTTGGATCAAAGTGGCAGAAAAATGGAGCTCCCTTTTAGGT
>JAOQML010000009.1:1065805-1078808 GCA_027568935.1 Erythroxylum urbanii | reverse complement strand
TCCTTGCTCCTCCTTCTCTCTTCTTCTTTCTCTCTTCTTGGATCAAAGTGGCAGAAAAATGGAGCTCCCTTTTAGGTCTTCTTTCTTTTCTTTATATATCTTTTTCATTTAGGGCAAACATTAGGGTTTATCCGAGCCCAAAAGTCCAAAATATTCCTCTAAAAGTCACGTTTTAAAAGTCGATATGTGTCTACTGTCGCGCAGGCCACGATCATGGTACCTAATTTTTGCTCTCTGTGATAATCGTGGAAGATAGCTGACCACCAGGCTTCTGTCGCGATTGTAGCCCTAGGCCTTGCTCCGAGCTTCCTCCGATTTTTCTCAATTCTTCAATATTTGATTTGAAATACTATAAATACATCAAGGTACCTTAAATATAGAAAATTTAAGCTCAAAAGCATGCTCAACTCATAAAACACTCAAAACACAAATATCTAACTAAATAACACAATCCTATCCTAAATATGTACTAGTCATTCAATTTAACAACTAAATACATACTAAATTATCTACTAAAATATATGCAACTTACAACTATCATTACTTATAAGATGGTAATTTTGATTTTTTTGTTATTTGTTTTTACTTATTTTTAATAGGTTCATAAATTAGGATAATTGCATTTTAGCTGTATTTATTATATTTTTGGCACCCCCAGATTAAAATCTACGGTATTATTATAAAGATATCAGCTAAATTAATTTTGTTGATTTTGTTAAGAATTTTAAGAAACAATAGTTTACCACTTCATGTACTCATTCTTTCACTATATCTTCATTATTGAAATCCTACAATTATTAAATAGTTCCGTTAAATTCAGTCATATAATAAATAAAACGTGGATATATTAATATAAGCTGAAGAAAATCAGCGGGAAACGTGACATATGTTATGATCCACGTGACAGACGTTTCATAACTGACAAACGCACTCGTGTAAAATCCGACACTTGAATGGTTAAGTGCACATCCTGCGTGTAACAATTTAAGACCGTCTCCTCTTCGTCCATGTGTTTCTACAACATATCCTGTCTCCCTGCTTCACCTTCACTTCATGTACACCATTTTCTTTTCTCCTTCCCCTTTGCAACCGTATTAGGCAATAAGGTGAAAATTTTCTATATCCTCATTTGGGCTTTGATATTTGATACATTAGATCAATCAACAACTTAGAACGACCCAACATGGCTTTGCATGTTAGCAATGCATGTTTCTGTGTTTTCAGCCAGAGGAGTAGATTTCAGAGAGTTAAAGCTATTGCTTCTGAAGATATTGCTCCTTCGAAAACTGTGGAGGACAAGGTTAAGTTAGGAGGGTCTGATCTGAAGGTGACCAAGATTGGAATTGGAGCTTGGTCCTGGGGTGATACTAGCTACTGGAACAACTTTGACTGGGATGGTAATCTTCGGAGGTTTTCAATTTCGTATGTGATAGCAAATTAGGGATGAAGAAGTCCTCAAGTGTAAATGAAGTTCTTAGGTTATGCGTGCATGAACTGCTAATTTAGGAAGCCTTCTCCAGGGAGTTAATACTCCAAAACAGTTTATCCATGTTTGTGGTTAGTTCTGTATATAGGATGGTTGTACATCCAATTGATTTTTAATCATGTTAGCTCTGAACATGAAATTTTCGATTATTCAATTTTCATACGATTTCTTACATACCAGATTTAGTTTATTTGTGCGGGTACAACTGAAGCTACAGTATTACTTTTTGTTCTTTCCCCTGTCTCTCATCTGCAAATGAAGCTACATGTTACTTTGTGTTCTTTCCTTTGTGTTTTTGTCTTCTTTTTCTCTAATTCTAGCGGTGCATACTAAAAATTCTATTTTTTGAGAATAACGTCAGACAGGAAAATGAAGGCTGCCAAGGCTGCTTTTGATACCAGTATTGATTGTGGCATAACTTTCATCGACACAGCTGAAGTTTATGGATCTAGGGTGAGAAATTGAAGCTATGTGTCCTTTATATCTGTTTCTCACAGAGCGCAACATCAAAATGCCACTAAAACACTTCCATTCTCAACTGTTTGCAGTTCTCATTAGGTGCCATCAACTCAGAAACTCTTCTGGGACAGTATGTTCTCAAGACTTTTCGTGTTTATGGCATATAGTAAAGAATATTGTAAATTTTTTTTTTTCTTTTCTTTGTTATGTAATTGAATTGTTTCTTGAAGATTTATCAAGGAAAGGAAAGAAAAAGATCCGGAAGTAGAGGTCGCTGTTGCAACTAAATTTGCAGCTTTGCCATGGAGGCTGGGACGTCAGAGTGTTCTTACTGCCCTTAAGGATTCTCTCTGTCGTCTTGGACTCTCTTCAGTTGATCTCTATCAACTCCACTGGTATGCACTTTACCAGCTTATGAGATGCTCGTGTCTGATTTTGCAGAGGACGATTTACTCACAAACTTTTTGTGCTGGTCCGCAGGCCTGGGGTATGGGGAAATGAAGGTGGTTCATTTCTTGCAACCTTCTTTTACCTTGGAATGGATGCATGGAACTGATAAAATCAATTTTCAATTTTTCGATCTCAATCAATTCAGATTGCATTGAAGCTTTGGTTCATTGAAGGTTCATTTTCAGGGTATATTGATGGTCTTGGAGATGCTGTCGAGAGGGGCCTGGTAAAAGCTGTTGGTGTTTCAAACTACAGCGGTAATTCTCATTGTACTAGTTGCAAAAATCAAAGTATAGGGACGAGTAAAAGAAAAAGAGAAACCTTCAAACACAGTGCCAATTTCATATACTGACTTGGATTCCTCTTCAACATAGAAAGTCGGCTTCGTGATGCATATGAAAAGCTTAAAAAGAGAGGCATCCCACTTGCTTCAAACCAAGTAAATTATAGCCTCATATATAGGGCTCCAGAGAAGAATGGTGTGAAGGCAGCTTGTGATGAGCTTGGTATCACTTTGATTGCCTATTCTCCAATTGCTCAAGGTGAAATCCTTATTAGTAATTTTTTCATGCTCTAACATCTCTGCGGTTAAAAATTTTTATATTAGTGAATTTCCTGTGGAAAGTAGTGATATTCTTGTACATGTGTAAAAATGTGGTTTAAGTGTAACCAGCCTATTTTAACTTCTAACATGCAACAAATAGGTCTTTCTTTCTCTTTCTTCTGTCTTGTGCCATCAGAGGTATTCCAAAGCGGAAATTCTCCTCCCTTTTTTTTAATTCCATGTTTTCCATCCATGGACTTGCAATGAAAGTGTTCCATGTCTAGTTTTCAGAATTTTTAGGAAGTTTACTGGTCTTAGCTGCTGGTAAGCATCACTATTCAGCTGATTATATGACATTGAAAATTTTTATGGCATTATATAATACGTAAAAGTATCTGTCCCTGGTAATTTTATTATTCAGGCCTGTCAAAAGATGTTTCGTGAGATGATTCATGTTCAAATAGAGGTTAAGAATGTCTTAAATATGGAAGTATTCAGCATAGTTGTTTCTAGCTAAGCATAAAAGGGCAAGACACATAACTTCGTATGTTGTTTATGGAACTAGCTGCTTAGCTGCACTTGATACACCTTCTCCACAATACAAGGTCAAGGGGAGCTTGGTGTATTATCTTTCTAATTGTTGTTTCTATGCTGTGGAGCTGATAAATTGTGTCCCAAACTTCCTTTGTACTTGTACAGGTGCTCTCACAGGAAAGTATACACCAGGAAATCCACCTACAGGCCCTCGAGGCCGGATATATACTCCTGAATTTTTGACTAAGGTAGGATAAACTCAACTTGGAAGAGTCTATAGAACTCTACTTTCCTAACTATGCGTGTGCTCTACAGCTTCAGCCTCTGATAAACAGGATTAAGGAGCTAGGGGAGAACTATGGAAAAACTGCTACGCAGGTTCTATTCTTCTCTTAGACTTCATCTAGCATGCTTGCGGTTAATATTGTCAAGTGCTTGTTACATCAATGCTTTCTGAAGCAACTTAGCAAAAGCAAGTTGTGAATGTTTTTGTAATGCAGGTAGCCCTGAACTGGCTGATAGCACAGGAAAATGTTGTCCCAATTCCAGGAGCTAAGAATGCAGAACAGGCCAAAGAATTTGCAGGTGCACTTGGGTGGAGACTAACAAGTGAGGAGGTTAAGGAACTTCGGTCCTTGGCATCAGAAATTCCACCTGTTGTTGGCTTTCCTGTGGAGAAATTGTAAATTGTCGATAAGCGATACTTGGACGTTAATGTTGATCTAATCCAACCATTGTGAGATGCCTTTATCGACTGCATGGACTTCCACTCCTTTAAGATTGCTCCGTAGAGCCGTAATGATCCTTTCATCGATCTAATCTTTGACAAATTATATAAGCAAAAAACAATCTTTTACTTAATTTTCTGCAAATAGAAGAATAAGAAGCATTGGCCATGGCGTTTCTTGGCTTCTTAGAAGTTACTAATTCATTTATGTATTTTTTTATTACGATTTATCACTTGGAGATTGAAACCCGAGGATCTTTGAAGGTTCACAACATGATGCCAGACTAGATGCCCTTCAAAAATCTTTGTCAAAGCTAGCTAATAGCAATATGTGAAACAGGACCATAAAGGGGTGTAACCCACATTAGGTGCATGACGTTGATTCTTTGTCAGCCCCTTTGTTCGTTGCCTTGAGACCGCCTCATATACAACATCTAAAACTGAGACTGTGGTAAGTGCGTGGGCCAGTTGTGTGCACAATGTAGGCATCACAACATCACCGGCAGCAAAATTATGGGCGGTCGTGTCGGGTTTAGAATTAGCATGGTGACACGAAATTCGCAAGCTGATACTTGAGCTCCACTCGGATACTCAACTCTTGAAGAAGGGGACCGACTCTTGAAACTTCAGCGATACACTGTATCTTCTGAGGGATGCTCATAGCCTGCTCTGACGAAGTTGGACGGTGGTCGTCAAATATGTTTATCGAGAAGGCAAATTTGTGTACAAATTGACTTGCAAATTCTGCATTCAGATTTTCTTTAGGATGCCATAGTCTGGAGTATTCAATACTCGGGGGAGCTTAATTACTACCTCTTCGGCAATGCTATTGAGGTCACCATTTCCCGTCTTTGTATTTATTGATTATGTTTAGTACATTGGGCTAAGGCCTCCTTTTCACCCCAAAAAAAAAAAAAATGAGGCACGCCACCTCTGAAGGCAGTACTCTCTTAATATAACACCTCCTATGCTCCTGCAGTTGCTTCTTTGAAAAGATGCGGCTGATTTATACCTAATAAAACTACTCGAGGCACATCACCTCCAGCTTCAACAAAGCAGCAATATCGTCGATCTCCTAAGCATTTAAAAGAGATGTGTCTTGTCCTGTGCATGACAAGATTTCAGCAATCGAACTTAACCTTCGGCAATTTTGTTAGAATTGTTAAAATAAAAGAGACTAATTGCACGAGTCAACTAAATGAAACATCCATTACATGATCTTCCATAATTACAACTAGGTTTTTGTGCTTGAAAGGCACAATATGAGGATGGTGAACTTTTCATCATAATTGAGAAGGCTGTCTACATATAATGACACTCCATCGCGCGTTGCCCTCCAGTAGAAGATCGATCTTCTTCTCACGCAACTTATGCATAGTAATTTAAACTTGCTTTCTTCTTTGCTTGCACTTGGATAATTCCTTCATTAAAGTCCTCGTGATTCACCTGGTTTCAGGTCCCATCAGTAAATTGTTTTAGAATTCAGGCCCATGACAAGGCATGAGTTAAATTGTAATAGCCAACAAGAAGCTCCCCACCCTTGTGCCGTGAGTTACCCAAGTGGAAAACAAATCAAAAAGAACCAAAAATACCTAATTAAAACCATCAGCCACATAACATGAATTTGTCTTGGTGAAGATGAAACAGGTAGCTAAAAGTTATCGCTAACAGTGATACATTTATACCACTAGTCCGTGAGAATGCAGAATAAATTTTGTAATAAGAGAATGAAAAAGAGAGAGAGAACCTCTGTGGCATCACGGCGAAGAGCTAACATTCCAGCCTCCACACAAACAGCCTTCAGCTGTGCCCCATTGAAATCATCAGTTGACCGAGCCAATTCCTCAAAATTAACGTCAGGATGAACATTCATTTTTCTAGAGTGGATCTACAATATCAGCAGAATTTATGTTGGAACCGATGAGGAAAAAAAAGCCTAGAGAAAGTAGTTTGTCACAAAACCTGCAAAATACGGGTCCTTGCTTCCTCAGTTGGATGTGGGAACTCAATTTTACGATCCAATCGTCCAGAACGCATAAGGGCGGGATCAAGAATATCAGCTCGATTTGTTGCTGCAACCACCTAAAATTCATACTAAATTTTAAGACTCATATTGTTCAACACAGGCACAAGAATCCACTTTAACACCATTTTGCAACAGTCCTAAACCAGAACCTTCTATAAATGCTCCTAAAGCAGCTAATGCCATGCAACATCATTGATTAACCAAACCTTAATTCTCTCATCACTGCTAAAGCCATCAAGCTGATTGAGCAACTCCAGCATGGTTCTCTGCACCTCCCTATCTCCACTGACTTCACTGCTCACAAGAACAAACTATTTCACCAGCCAAGGTATAAAACTGTCTTTACGCCATACTTTTCACATCAAAAAAAATTGACTACTCAATGATTGAAGAACTGATACCTGTCAAATCTCTTCGTTCCAATCGCATCTATTTCATCAATAAAAATGATGCAGGGAGACTTTTCTTTTGCAAGCTGAAATGCATCACGAACAAGTTTGGCTCCATCTCCTATAAACATCTGCACAGGAACTAACTCCCCTTACACTTTGATGGGGCAAAAAGGAAAAAATACAAGCAAAAACATTTACAAAGAAATATCATTTGTAGAATGAAAAACTCAAGAGGTTCCATTTCAAAGAAAGCAAGAACAGAGACAGTACAACATAAAATACAATCTCTTAGAACGCTAGATTGTTTCAGAAAAGATATATCTTAAACAAGAAATAACAAGAATCCTCAAGATGAGCAATTAGAAAGAGCATTCAATCTCAATTTTCAATAAGAAGATAACGAAGTAAAAGAATGGGATATGAAAGGGTAGTAAGCAACTTGTCAACAGAGTTAGTATACAAAATTATCATACCTGAACAAGTTGTGGACCTGCCAGCTTTAGAAAAGTGGCATTTGTTTGTGCAGCACAAGCGCGAGCCATTAATGTCTTTCCAGTTCCAGGTGGTCCATACAAGAGGACACCCTTGGGTGGACGAATACCCAACTTTTGAAATCGTTCTTTGTGAGTCATGGGCAATACAATAGCCTCAACCAGTTCTTGGATCTGTTTGAAAGGAAAATACGAACATCATAGGTATCGAACTTGTACCACAGAGCATATGGGACAGCCTCGATCTACCTGTTTCTCCAAGCCTCCAATGTCATTGTAGTCCTCAGTGGGTTTCTCATCAACCTCCATGGCCTTCACCCGTGAGTCATACTCTGAAGGCAGAGTATCCAATATCAAGTAGCTGTCCTTGTTGACTCCAACTAGATCCCCAGGCTTCAACTTATCAGGGTCAACAAGACCAACAACAGGCAGGAAAATGGTCTAGATCAAACGTTAACATAAATAAGTCGGTGTAAATAATCAAAAGTGGATTGGGGGGACAGAGAACTGTTTTGAACCAAAAACGAAAGATAATAAGCAAGAACGCAGAGTAAGACTGTCACCTGACGAGTAGATGTTTTGAGTACAACGCATTTACCTTTCCTCTGAGAGTCAAGGTCAATGTTTGCACCATCTTCCTCAGCCTCATCTTCAGGATTCATTTCCAAAATCTAGATAATAGAAACAGAGCATGAAGCTTTACTGCTACATTGTTAGTAGTTAGAATGCTGACACAATTAACAGAATAGAACATTGAGAAGAATGCAACAATAATTTTAGGCAGACAAAAAGGTGTGTGAAAAAAGCTACCTCAACAATATTACCAACAAGGTAAGGGAGTTGCTTATTCAGTTTAATTTTCTCCTGATTCTCCTTGATCTTCTCCTTTAAGGAATCGAGTTCCAGATTGGTCCTCTGCAACTCCTCCTTTCGCACACGAATCTCAGTATCAAGGAGGCGGGAAGCCAAAACAATGTCGTCAGTAGTCATAGACGAAAACTGGTCTTCTTCAAAGCTAGTATCCTCCACCATTGCCGATGCCATTTTAATTAAATTTCTATTTCACCTCTGCAACTGTAAATTAAGATCAAGTTCCACCCAGAAACAAAAAAGAAGAAAACCCTAAACGATTACAAATTGTGCCAAGAAAGTATCGAAGAGAGATTTTCTCGAGATAACACAAAAAGTATAGTATTCTGATATAACTTACCGGACCAGAAACAAAGAGAAGAGGAAGAGACGGCCGGGCAATTGCTGAAGTCGATACCAAATCTGTATGTTCGGGCTCAACTTATACACCTTTTCTATTCAAAACTCTTTATAACTTGAATTAAAATTCTCTGCCATTTCTTCCCTTTTTTTTTTTTTTTTGGGGTTAAAAGTCAATAGTTGAATTTCATTAAAAAATTAATATAAGTTGTGATGTGTCAATATTAAGCCACGTGGATCAATTAAAACATATTACGTGGCCTAAACATATCACATGTACCAATTGCTGACCCATAATCCCGACCTAGCCTAATTGATCTCATATGACCTTTCTAACTTATTTTTCCAACTCACTCATATGTTTTTTAAAAATAATTCCCTCAAATCCTTAAACTAAACGCACGAATCATATACAATCTTTGACGATTATAGGCGGTAACGAGAAGCGTAGGTGAAAGCGACAATGACTTAAGTGGTAAGGACACAGGCAATGACGGAGACGGCCAGGCAGTAGTTCATTTAAAAGTTTAGTTAATATCTTTTGTGTATAATCATTAGGGAAGGGCTAATTTGTTTTTGAGTTACTTTGAAAATATGGGAATATATTTAGAACTTGCATAATCATTTAATAAGGCCAAAGGATTAGAAAGATTTGAGACCATTATAGTACTTTCATTAATAGGATGGTGAAAAATGGGTGTATAGTGAATGAGTTAGAGGTGTTAGATGAAATGTTGGTGACAGCCCTGATGTAGAGTGTTATAATGTGATAATTTTTGGGTTTTTTAGACAAGGGGAATATGCTGAGAGGGAGGAGACATGGGAGAGGTTGGTAAAAAAGAGAATACCTATTCACCCTAATGTGATTACATATAATTTGATGACCAATAGGTTTAAGGATAGAAGCATACAAAGCTAGATTTCAAAAGCTTTAAGGATATAAGCATCCAATAAGATGGTCGAGGTTGATGTATGAATCATGATTCCTTATTGAAGAAGGAAAAGTTTCATGTCCTAATTGAAGAGGTCACCTATTTAGTTGAACAGAAAGAGGATGAATAAGAATGTACATATTTTCCATTTGTCTTTAGGCTCTCTCTAAGTTAGTGAGTGAGGGCAACATCAATTTTATTTATTCCTCTTTAATTTTATGTTGGCTGTTGTATTAACACTATAACATCAAATCTTACCGTGTATTTATTTGATATTGATGCAACTCAAGCATTTACTTTGTGTTTATTCCTTAAAGCTTAATGCTTGATTATTGCCTAAATCAATACGCTAGTTATTGGTAAATAATTTTGTTTTGGACAAATACATTAGTTATTTATTTTGAATTATTTTATATTATTTAGCTTGAATATGCGATTACTTATATCATTTTATATTATTTAGCTTGAATCCTCTCACCTTCTTGCATTGTACTCACTTATTCTGGCAATTAAAGAAATAAAAATGTCAATTTTGTCTAGTAGTGCATCCAATAAGACTAAACATTATTTACCTTATTGTAATCGTGGATTGGTAACACTTTTAGGGACTTCTTAGATCAAGTTCAATCTAGAAAAGCGATTTTATGAATGTGCACAATTTAAGGTAAATTTTAAATGTATATTTACCTTTTTAAATCAAAATTTTGATTGACGATTACTAAATTTATGTTATACATGTTATTTACAGAGTAAACAAAAATGTGATTACTTTATGTGATATGACGAAAAAATTCACAAGAAATATAGATATAATTAATGAGCTTCGAGAGATCAATGATAAATTAAAGAATTGACAAGATGAATTATTGTTAAGGAGGCTATTGATTGATAATTGGATCATCTTTGTTGTAATTTTTTGCTATTACTTAGCAATATATATGCTAAATTTGTA
The DNA here is from genome assembly GCA_027568935.1 of Erythroxylum urbanii. NCBI lineage: Eukaryota > Viridiplantae > Streptophyta > Magnoliopsida > Malpighiales > Erythroxylaceae > Erythroxylum > Erythroxylum urbanii. The sequence goes on along the minus strand of JAOQML010000009.1, from coordinate 1,068,606 downwards.
TCTATATTTGGTATGTTGTTAATAGCACTTCTTCCACGCCACTATAAACAACCTCTTTCACAGCCTCTTCATCATCTCCCTCTTTAAATATATCATTATAATCAAGTAAACTAGAATCATCAAAATCACTAACTTCGCCTTCCTCACCGTTATATTTTAATTCATCAAATTCACTAACTTTTTCTTCCTCACCATCTTTTGTGTCAAGTTGGTTTCCCTCTTTAGAATTAGGTTTATCAACCTCAACAACCTCATAATCAACTTATTTATCATCTTCTAAACATCCTTTCTTATCTCTAAAAAATGGATACATAACACTATTAAAAAAAACATCCACAATCTGATAGCCTTTTGTATAATTACTAGAACTATGATGATTATGCCATTCTCACTTCTTAACTCTTTGATGCCATCATCAAAAGAATCATGAGGAAATTTTTAACTAAAGACTCCAACCCCTTTATAGCCTAAGTCATTTACTATGTATATAAATTGCAACGTAGTCAAATAATCTGGCTATAATCCAAAATTATACATTTCTCCTCCTTTATAATGTATAGTTGGGGTAAATTTGAAGGTCACACTATTTCAAAAATGAAACTCAATCCTAGGTTTTGGCATATAAGAAAGACAAAAAAAAAAAGTTATGAAGTATTTAATTAATAAATGTTCTACAATTCCAAGAAATATAATTATTGTACATTTCATAACTTTTTCAATTCCAACGTTTTCAAGATTCATTTCCTTAAGGTTTGACTTCATGCCCTAACTCATAAGGGTCAATATCATGAAATAATGGAAGAGCCTACATACATAAACATTTTTTTATGAATCTTAAAATAATGAAAGAGTCTAGGCGCTCAAACATATGAAGCTTGAAATAATGAAAAAGCCTACATACATAAACATTCCAAGCATCTAAATGAAATAAGTTTATTGTTTTACAAGATTTTGTATAATTACTAACATTCAAAACATGTTACAATACATAAGAGTGAAAGACAATTGAATAATGCAGGATATGATCAACCTACCAAGCAAAACCTAAGACGAGAAGTAAGAAGATTGACTGTTGGGATAACAAATAGGTCAGTTTGTAGACATTTAGTGTCTCATTAACCATTAATCTAGTTTCATAGTTAGACAAATTTATGTTGAACTATTCCTATAGGATCAATGTTTAAATTGGTGAAAGAATAAAATTCAAAGGACTTGGTTTATATGGTAAGCCTACCATAACATGATATAACACATAAGAGGAAAGATGAGATCTATTTCATAATATACATAAAAAGAAACAACTAAGAAAACAAGACATGCAAATAGAATTCAAAAAATATTCAAAATGCAATTTCACAATTTAGGAACTACTCATTAAGACAAATAGGGGAAAAACAAACTATAGAATGTAAGAACATATATAACGAATAGTGTAAACATTCACCAAACTACTGAAGGTTCCAGTGCCCAATCCAATTTAACTTGGCCATATTAAACAAAAATAGAGTGAAGCACTAGATGATCTCAACATGAAGAAAATAATTTCAATTTCTTAAGTTTTTTATAGCTCCTACATAACCACCTGAATCCCAAATTATCCCCTCAAATCCCAGATAAATAAAGACTCTTTAACCCTAATTTTGCATTAATCTCATCAACTTAAAACAAACCATATTGACTACTAGCATTCAATTCATCGTCAACTTCACTGATATTATTCATATAGATAGAAAATTCCTTCAAACATGAAAAAGAATCAACCCAGTACAAAATGAGAGGCCTTGAAAGAGAGATAGTAAAAGAAGCAAGAAGAGAACATAAATTTGATAGAGAAAGCAAAAGTCACCACAATGCACTAATTGTATGAAGAAATTATTATCTGGAAGAAAAGGGAACAAGAATTTTCTCTATATCTGTCACCTGTGTCCCTACCGCCTGTAATCTTTGACACTATCTGCCATCTCCGACACCACTTGTTATCCCCGCCACCGCCTGTATCCCTACTATTTGCATCATCGTTACTTCCACATACGCCCTTTGCTAATGTCTAAAATTGTTAGAGATTGTATGTGGTTTGTATGTTTTAAAGGGAATTGATTTAAGGAAAGAGATGAGTGGGTTGGAAAATTAAGGTAGGCATGTTGGGTAAGGTCAATTAGGGTGGGTTAGGTATTTTGGCCAACATATTCTAATTGATCCACATAGCTTAGCGTTTCCACATCATAACTTCCGTTAATTTTTCTAATGAAAGTCAATTACAAGGATTTTTTTCTAGTGAATGTGAAACAAAAGGGACTTTTTTTAAAAAATTTTGAACTACATGGGGTTTTTTAATTTTTCTAAATACAGGAGGGCATTTTTATCTTTTACTCTTATTTTTCTTTTTCAATAATTTTTTACAATTAATTTTCTTGATATTTTCAATATCACTAAACTATTTAGGCCAGGTAATTGGACCATAATATTACTTTGTTAGAAATATTTGAAAATAAATAATTAAAAGAGTCTATGTTTATTGTGCCTTTTACATTTTATACTGATCAAGTCAAAAAATATATATTAGGCCATATAATTATATTTAATTAGGCCTAAATCCTCTTTTAAATAAACTTCTTCACAAAATTCATTTACTGCAGCTTCATGCGAACCATGTAATGCTTCATAAAACCTTAGTATTAACTTTCTTGGTCCTTATTTTTTCATCAAGCTAGATTTAATTTACTCCTAGTTAAATTCCATATATATATATATATATGTTTTTTCTTATTCAAAGTGACAAATTTAAAATATTAATTGGCATA
>JAOQML010000009.1:1026270-1053784 GCA_027568935.1 Erythroxylum urbanii | reverse complement strand
CACATGTCATCAATTCTTTTGCAAAGAAGTTATTCAAATAAAACAATTCAAATACACTCATAGTTTTTTAAATTTATTGCAAATCACACTCATGTGTTCTATGCCTTTCCTATACCTAAGCAAAGCTCATATTTCTTAGGCATTTATTTCTAAATTCATAAACAAGGCACTAACACTATATATTCAATTTAATCGATCGTGACTTTTGTGTCACGATTATGACCCCTACCCAGAATTCATACCTCCCATTGTTCTATAGTTTTCATATAGTAAACGTCCATATTAGGTTTCAAGGTATTCTAGAAATTTATTTCTCTACGTCTCTAGTTTCCATAGCATAAACAATCATGCCATTTCAACTTTTAAATCATGAAACATGTACCAAATACAACAAGCTGCTTCAATACAAAGGTAGTATCAGGCTACCATTTTCAATCTCAAATTTCAATATCATTAGCTAGAATTATGTCAGGTTCTCTTCTATAGATTTTTATCAGTATGTCTTAGGTTTCATTTCTAGTTAGAATCACTCAATTTAGAGGTCTGTAGACTGTGTTATGGCCAAAATAATGGGACTGGTTCAAGTGAGCAGAGAACTTAAGACAGGATTTAACTAAAAGTGGTTATCTCTCTTATCATCTTTAACCAAAATTGACTTTTGGATTATATCACACTAAAAACCTTAGCCATGGCAGATTCTCTCAAGCTTGATTCCTCAATTGATTTTCTTATTTTCAAACCTTAAATGCTTCCAAACTTATTATCTACTTTATTGCATGCCAAAATCACCATTGATCTTACATGAATCAATCACATGTACAAACCCTAAAAGTAGAAATTTAGGTTAGGAAAACTTATCATTTTCTTTCAATCTTTTAGAAAACTTAAAGAACACTTAGTCTTGATGAAGCTCCCTTCAAGTCATGCGCCAAAACAACTTTCTTCTTGCCCTCTCTTCTTGGCCGAAGCTCTCCTCTTCCTCTCTTCTTTTCTTATTTTGTTATCTTTCTCATGATTATGATCTCAAATGAAGCAATGTTATGTCTTAGTTTACTCTAAGACATGGCACATAAAATGAAGCCACTAATCAGCACGTAAAAAGACCAATTTGCCCCTAATCACTTGTATAAAGACCAAATTGTCCTTTAATGAATTTAATTTAGCAACTAACCGAATTAAATTCCAAAATTTTTCCACAACTGTCTTCCCATCAAATTAACCATGAAATACTCTGATTCGGGTCAATAAATATTAACTGGATGCTTTAAAAAAATTTGAATGGGTTTAAAAATCATATGTGTCCATTATTTTCCAATAAGGGCATTTTAGGTCCTAAACTTTTGAAATTCCTGAAATCCATCCGATCGGAATTATTTTTGATCCATTTTAGTATCATTAGACTCCAATTCCTATTCTAGGCATTTTTCAATGCTTTTTCGAAATTTGGTCCCCAAAATCACTATTCAAGTGAAAAATACTATTCACTGAATATAACAATTTGTATTCAATCATAGGAAAAGGTTTGAGGTTTTACAGTTTACCCAATATGGTCCCAATATGGGATTGAGTTCACTCATGTATTATTTAAGCTACCTTTCTAGGACTTTTACATAATAAATCGCTACTAAAATGAGAAGCGAACATGTGTGTATTACCATCAATTTTGATAACATAAGTTAAACACAATAGGATTTTGCGGATGCTTGGATAAATAGAATGCTCTCATTTTGATCATGACAAGAACATAACCAAAACATATGTCTATGTTGGTGTTACATTACTTAGGTAAAAATCTCTTTTGAGACCAAAATAGGGAAAGTTTAAACATGGAAGTCAACCTATGATTGTGTTGCTACTATCGTTTGAGTCCTCTTTAAATCTACTGAAATTACTCCAAATTCAATTGACTCAAATCTTCTCCAAATTCATCCCTTTTCCTTTAAGGAGCTGATATAAGATCCAAGACAAAATATAAGTTATTTTAAGTACCAAATACTTAAAAACATCAAAATAAAAGAATAATACTATAAAAATTAGGCTTAAAATATAGTCTATTGAGTACTTATCAAATTCTTCAACACTTAAACATTTGATTATCCTTATTCAAAACAGTTTTATTACTTATGACTTAAATAGGAGGTGATTTGAGAACAATATTAGACAAATTAACTATATTGATCAAGATGGTCTACTACTCATTCAATAGAAAAGGTCATTAAAGTATTAGCTAACTACCTGCTTGCATCAGTGCATAAAATTAACTCAGTTTACTTTACAATTCTTCACTTTAATTTAATTCATAAAATTCATCTTCATGCATGATAAAAATGTCAAACATGTTTATACCCCTTATTGAAATAAAGTAAAACACCAAATTAAAATAATATAATGGCATTTAAAAGCTTGTTTGAAAAGTCACCTAGCTTTTTTGCATGGAATAAACACCTTATAATGAATACTCATAATTACCCAACTAGGTCACTAGTGTAATTGGTTACAAGCATTACTCTTTGACTCTAATCTTTTTACTTGGTATGAAGCCAACAAAGTAAAATTATTAATGGTCATTAGTCACACACTTCTTTTATATGTGATAATGAAAATGCTTAAATAAGTCCTCGTCACTCAATAAATGTATAAATTATACAAAAAGTCTCATTATGCATATCAAATATCCATCCTACAAATTAATGAAACAAATTAAGCTCACATTAGTCATTAGAGCTAATGACTATTTGCCTAAACAATTTAATTTATAAAGACAATCAAAGTCATAATGGATTATCTCGATCAATATGTTGTCAAAACAAAAAATTTTCCAAAATTGCTCCCCATTACGGGATTCATAAAAAAATTGATATGTATGGGTATCTAGGTCATAATAATTCCTTTCCCCACACTTAATTATAAATTATCCTCAATGTACATACCTTGTAAGGCAATAAGAACAAATAAATAAATAATAGTAAAGAAATAGAAGTAAAAGGACTAGTAATTTGTTGACATTACATAATAGTACATTATAATTCTTACTGAATTTCATATCACGAGGTCAAAATAGGAGATCAAACATTTTTGACCCCTAACTTAACAAGAAGGAAGAATGAAAGACTGCCATAGCTTATAATAGCAACAAATCAAAGTTTTTGCTAGCTAAGATGATCATTGATAATGAATAGCCACTCTCTAAGGCTGATAGCAAAAAAATTTGGGATGTTTGCCACCCGACTCCTACCGACCTTCAAGATCCCAGCCTAGAATGCCTTGAAGAAAGACATTTTAAAGATATACAAGGATTAAAAGAAATAAATATTATATACATTTTCGATTATTAGTAGATAGTTAGGTATCACATCAGACATGTGGGCAATTGACAATAAAAAAAAGGTTTATATGGTGATGATAGCACATTACATTGAAAAAAGCTGGACTTTATGCAGTCGACTATTGAGGTAAATTATATTCTTTAGTATTGTTATCATTTATTTATTGATTATGTTATAATCATTTTTTGTTTATATTTTTAAATGGTAGGTTTATTCATGTTCTAACACTGCACAAAAGTGAAAGGTTGACAACTATATTGGTGGATTGTTTAATGGATTAGAATATCATCGTCAAGTTATTTACCATAACACCCAGTAATTGTAATATGAATGATGTAATGACTGAAAAGCTAAAGAATAAGTTATAGGTTGAGAGCTTATTAGTTAGTGGAAGGTTATTCCATATGTTTTGTTCTATGCATATTATGAATTTGAGTTTGAAGGAAAAGTTGGAGATGATAAAGAAAATGATAGAGTTAATCCAGGATAATGTAGAGCATTGGAGTTCAACATCCAAAAAAGTTGAAAATTTTGAAGAAATTGCACAACAACTACGCATTATGTGCATGAAGATGATGGTTTTGGATTATCTAACCAGATGGAATTCAATATGATGTTGGAGATGGTAACTAAGTATGTTAAGGTGCTTAAAAGAATGAGACAAAAGGATTCTCAGTATATTTTATAATGCTACTAAGTTGGTCTTAGGAACAAAATATCCAACTTCACACAGTTGCCTTATCAGTATGTGTGAGATCAAGAAAGCTATATTTTATTGGATATTTGATTCTAATGAGGTTATCCAAGTTATAGTAGAGTAGATGAAAAAGAAACTCAATTCTTATTAGTATATGATTAGATAAACTATGGCAGTGATTTCTATATTAGACCTAAGATACAAGATGGAAGGGGTTTATTTTTATTATGACATATTGTGTGGTAATCAGACTTAAGAGCATGTTGATGTCATTAAACAATTTTGGTATGATTTGTTTCATTATTATCAACTAAGACAAAAATCAAAATTGTAGTAGTTCAGCTCTAGCTTCATATTCAATTGCAAATTTAGCTTTAACTTCATCTAAAACCAATGTGAAACATGCATTTGCTATGGTGAAAGAACCATGGAAGTGTGGAATTTGTTATAGTAAAAAACCAGAGCTTGAATGGTGAGTCTTTCTTCACTGCCCTACTTCTACCGAGTTTTTGAACTTCTAAATAAAGAGAAGGTTTCAGAGTGAAAGAAGAAGGTTTAGATTCTATATCTCTTACTAAGGAAGGAACGATCCACTTATAGCAGAGACGTCCCCTGAGACCAATGGAAGGAAAACTTTCCACAGTGCTATAAGGAGCAAAGCATTGGTAAGAAGCTTCGTGAACCCCACTAGCTTCATGAAACCCTACTAGGTTTATGAACCTCTAAGGGTTAGGATCTAAGGTTGATCTAGTGCGCCCACCTGAAAGTGAATGCGCATGTTCTTCTTCTTCCCATTGCTTAGCTCCAAAAACCCCTCTTCAAGTTCCTTACGCTTTTGAATAACTGCAGCTAGCTCTTGGTGCACAAAAGTAAATTGCATAGTGCAAGTGTTGTTCATGAGTTGTAGAATGAATAGCTTTCTTCCCTTTTCCTAATCATACAATCAATTACATGAGATCTCTTGGCAATTCCAATAAGTACTATTTCTTCATAGTCTACTTTTAGTACTAGCAATTGGATAATTAGTCCTCATCATGCTTCACTTCATCCTAATATTATGGAAGCCCTTATTTGTGCTCAAAGTTAGTTAGATGATGAAGATATTGAGGGTAAACGATATTCTTTATGATATATCATAATAACTCCCCTCTATTGCATATTTGTTATCCTTAATCTTTATTTCTTGATTTACTTATTTTTCATATGATTGCTTTGGTGTTTTACAAATGAAGATATAATTGTTTACTTTTATATAGGTTCTAAACTATTATCTCTGCCTATTTACTATACTTTAGTCTCCATTCTCTAGATACAACTGATAATTTCTTTTTGACTTTTTGTAAATTGTATTATTAAACAATTTAAATAATATTAACTCTATAATACTCTTTTATTTTGATAATAAAATAATTTTTATAATATTATTGTGATATTTGTTGCATAAGCAAACTTATAAAATGAATCAAACACATTTTATTAAATGGATTTTTAGAAAACAAAATATGTTATAAAATTTTTAAACAAATAGATCGTAAAAGAATAGTTACTAGTAAAAAAGATAATAATTTAAACCAACATTATCTTTTAAAAATTAAGCAAACATATATATGTATCTATATATTCCCAAAAGTAAGACATTGGACTTAAACAATTTCAATTAAAAATATACATTTTTAGATAAAATATATGTTACAAAATTTTTTAAATTTAAAAATTATTTATTATTTTAATTCAAAAGGACCTACCTGAGCTCAATTGAGCTTTGAGTTGGAGAGGTCTGATTGGGCTTGTGCATGAGCTTTTGGCCCTAAGGCTCGAGCTACCTATCCTAAGGTTTGATCGAGCCTTAAACCTTAAGACAGGCCCAAACCCTATCATTACCTTTCCTGGCCTACTTCTATAATTAGTTATAATAGCCTCATATTAAATTACTAATAAACTATATAGCCTCAAAAAATGCACTAACACCATAGAATACTCGTGTCTGCAATCAAACCCTTTCCATTAGTGCATAAATAAAACCACAATCCTTAATCCACAATGCCAGTTTGCAAACCAAATCAATCAATATCTTCCATCAAAGTTTCTTCAACCACTTGCACCAACCATCATCAATTCAAACACAAAACAACTGTAAGTAAAGATAAATGGAATAATCCAAGGAAAATATGGTTAACAATATAAGATGCCAAAAGGACCTAATCAGCTTAAAAAGTATTAATCTAACTATCCCTATTGCCAAATTTAGAAATGTTAATCCCTAAGTTAGCCTCATCCCATATCAATTCATCAACAACCCTAAACTTCATACAAGTGACAACTAAGAAAACTAAAATGCAAGTTAATAGTGGCAAACAAATATACTTAAGTGAAAATAACACTATGGTATGTTAATTTAAATCCATCATTAACCAAATTCATTAACAATTAATTCAAATATAACCTTAAAACTTGAATTCAAGCTATATTTCATCCATCCTAACCATAATATTCTCCAAAACTTCTGTAAAATGGATATCCAACCAATTTAAACCATAATTTATAGAATTTACCTTCAAAAATTCATAATTATATGAAAAATAAATGTTAGGTTGAGGAGCATACCTTGAATTCATATAAGAAGATATGAAAAAAAAATTGCAAGAAACTTGCAAAAATTCAACGAAGCTTAAGTTGTAAATTTGGGGACTTTCTTTTTTAACAATAACACACTTAACTCAAATTTTAGTATTTGGTGGGCAAAATTAAGGGGAAAGAGAGTTAGGTGAGGCAAAATATGCTAGGAAGATTGTGGATCCTAATAGCTAGGTTCTATATTAATTATATCTATGAATTCTTATAAAAGGTTTCACTCTTAACTTAGAAAGATTATGGTTTCTAATAGTTAGGAACTCATTCAACCCTTATTATTCATGATGTGACTTAGGTTATGTAGAACCTTCTATGATTACTACCTCAATCTTATATATGAATCCAAATGTTAAATCTTATATATTCATCACTACATTTCAATATAACATAAAAGCATAAGCAAATCTTAAGAACATTTAATTTGTCATTAGACTAAAGAAATCAACTCAAAACATATCGTATGGATTTATATCCTAATTAGTTCATAATAAAACATGGAAGACTAATAATCAACCTTAAAGAACATAAAATTTTTTTTGAGTACTCATGGCTTGTTCCTTAAAAGTTATTAATGAATCTTGAATGATCTTCATATTTTGCTCCAAGATTATCTACTTGATATTCCTAGATGCTTTTCCCTATCTCCAAACTAATGTTTTAGTATTTTGAAAACTCTCTTTATATCAAATTCTTCTTTAAGAAAAAGGTCTACTTTTTATTTTAAAATATGAAACCCTAAATTTTTGTCCAAGATAACTCTAACACACGACTATATTTACTCTTGTGTTATTTAAGTTGCCTTTTTAAAAATTTAAGTAATAAATCACTACCAATATAGGGAAAGGCATGAGTGTATGTTACCACATGTGTTAGCTAACATAGGTTAAATATGGTAGGAAGTCTTGGAAACTTGAAGAAACAAAATGCTCTCACTTGGAGCATGGCAAGAACACGAGTACATGATATTGTCATGTTACTTAATTAAAAATCTCTTCGAAGAATGGAATAGGGAAAACTTCAACACCAAAATCATCATATGACTATGTTCCTCCTTTTTAAATTTGCCAAAATTGTTCCAAATTGACCAAATCTTCTCCAGATTCATTCATTTTCCTTTGTGTGGCTAAAATAAGTCTTGGAACAAAATATAAGTAATTTTGACAACCATATTGGCAAATTTTTTAATGAATTGGAATATTAACATTAAGCTATTTATGATAACACCTAATAATTGTGGTACAAATGATGCAGTGACTGAAAAGTTAAAGAATAAGTTATAGGTTGAGAGCCAGTTTGTTAGTGGAAGGTTATCCCATATGTTTTGTTTTGTACATATTGCGAATTTCATTGTATAGGACAGGTCGGAGGTGATAAAGGAAGCGATATAGTCAATCTGGGATAGTGTAATGTGTTAGAGTTCAATATTGAAAAAAGTTGAAAATTTTAAAGAAATTGCACAATCAATACGCATTCTAAGTATGATGATGTTGGTTTTATATTGTTTAACCAGATGGAATTCAAAATTTAAGACGTTGGAGATAGTAACCGAGTATATTAATGTAATATCCTAGTTCAATTATTGTACTGTATAATGTGTTATACATGCATTTTATGAAGTATGCTTTGTTTATGGTGTATCAAAGTAATTTAAGCGTTTAAATGTACTATTGAAGTTATAACAGAGATCACGAAAAGAACAGAGATGGATCTAGACTCGAACGAAAATTTCTCAAAAAATTTCCAAAAACTGTGAAAAGTTACGGAATGACTCTGAATGAGCTTTAAAAGCCCCAAAATGCACTTTGGAGATTTAGGTGACAATTTTGAATGAAATCTGGATGATTTTGGTGACATTTAGTGATTTCCGGATTCAATTCAAAAATTCTTCCAGGCAACCGGAAACGTTATCAAATAATTTCAAAATATGATGAAAAGCTCTAAAGTTAGGATTGGAGTCTATAGGAACTGAAACAAGTAAAAATGGAAGTTGTTTGAATAGAATTCGGGTAATTAAAAAATATTGACTAAAATTTCCTTCTTGGAAAATAATGGGTATTGAGGATTTTCCCATTCAAAATTTTTTCAGAATCCAATCAATAATAATTAACCCTAATTAGAGTACTTCGTGGTCAATTTGAAAGTAAGACGGTTGTGGAATGTTTTAAGGATTTAATTCGGCTAGTTGGTCAATTAAATGCATTAAAGGGCAGTTTGGTCTTTTTGTTCTCTTTAAGGGCAATTTGGTCTTTTTATATGATATTAGTGGATTGATCAGTCATCAGAGATGACTAATAAGGAAATGACATGTGTGTGATGAGTCATTAGTGATGGCAAATAGGAAGGTGACATGTTTAATCCATTAAATGGGTATAAAAAGCAAAACTTAAGATATTTTGCTTCATTTTTTAACAAAAACGTGAAAGTTATTAGAGAGTAATCGTGAGACCAAAAAGAAAGGGAAAAGAAGAGAAGCCAAAGGCGAACATCAGCCAAAGAGAGGGGAAGAAGAGTGTAGTCATTTTTTTTATAGAATTTGATGGTGATTTGGAGGAATCTTGAGGTATTCATCATATACCAAAAAGATTGGAGGAAAAAGTGGTAAGTTTCCTAGCTTAAATTTTTAATTTTTGTGGGTTTTCTTGATTCAGATGGATGTGTTTAAGATCAATGTTGTCTTGGTATTACTTTGATGTTCCTTTGTATAGAATTAGTTGAATATGATAGAGACGAACATGTAGTAGAATTCTATCTTAGGATAATTTGAGCCAGTCACATTTTTTTAGCCATAACTAAGCATAAAGATCTCTAAATTATTTGATTCAAATTGTAGATAAAACTTAAGAAATATAACTAAAATTCTCTTAAAGAACCTAGACCTATTTTTGGATGAATAACATTGGAAATTGGGATTGAAAATGGTAACTTGATATTGTCCCTATGTTGAAGCAGCTTGTGATATTTGATTCATGATTTAGAATGTGAAATGACATGATTTTTGCTGCTATGAAAACTAGAGACATAGGGGAACAAATGTTTAGAAGACCTCAAAACCTAATTCAAACGTTTGCTTTGTGAAAATTAAAGAACAAATGGAGGTTTGGATTTTGGAGATGGGTCATAACCGTGACTCATCATGCATGAATGTGATATGGTGAATTAAATTGGGTGAGATTATATTTTGAAGAAATTAGTAAGTTAGAATGGGTAAAATATGGTATTTAAGTGATTTTTGAAGTTAGATTTGGAAACAAAAAATAATAGGTTAGCTTACAGAAGTAAGCAGAAATACAATTAACGTATATGTTACACGATTAAATATTAATCTCGAATTTGGTTAAACCGAATTATGGTTTTAATGTTGTATATCCTAATTTGAAAATAAATTCCTAAGCAAAATGCATTTTGTATAGGTAAATGAGGGGCACAAATGTGTGAGTGTGCTTGGCCATAAGTTAGCGAAACTGTGAGTATATTTTAATTGTTTTATATGACTAAATTCTTTGCAAAAGAATTGATGACATGTGAGTGTACTTTAAAAATGATTCTATTCAAAGTTCATTTGATCAAGAAATTAAATTTTACGTTAAGTTTTATGCAAATGATATTTTACAAGTGAATATTTCTAACATAAGTGTATGCTTTGGTAATATATGAGTTTTAATTTGAATTTTAAATTTTGTATGATTAAGAGTTACATTGAAATAATTCACTTATGAATCCTAACACACTTGGGTTAGAAAATACGATGAGTCATAAATGTAAGAGTTATTTTTGCCTATGGTTGGCATTGTACATGTTATTATACTGTTATATTTATAATGGTTAACATATTATGGGTAAGCGATGTAGAACTAGCTTCAAAAATAATGGTTAAACAGTCACAGGTAAATGATGTAGAACTAACTCCGTGACTTGTTATGAGTAAGTATTGCAGAACTAGCTCTATAACTACTAGTTCAAAGTGGTTAACCTATTATAGGTAAGCAATGCAGAATCAGTTCTGTAAATAGTGGTTAACTAGTTGTGGTTAAGCGATAAAGAACCAGCTCCGTGACTTCAGGCCTAGTGTACTGTATGGTAAAGAAACTACCGGTGGCCTATATTGAGTAAGAAAAGCCATGTAATAATATTGCCACCACTGTTTATTGTTTAAGGAAAAAAGGAAAATGGAAAATGGAAACTTGTATATTATGAGTTTAATATCAAAAGCATTTTGGAATAGTATTCTAGAACAATTGAAATTATGTTTTACAAAATGTTATGTTATTACCAAATTTGATGACGCACGAATAAATTATTATGCAAATGCTTTACTAGGAGATTTATGATTATATGAGAATATTTCAGTTATATTGTTATAAAAAAGTTAACTTTTAGTAAACTGATTACACTCACTGAGCTCGCTTAGCTCACTCTTATTTTTATGTTTTTAAACAAACCACCCTAGGTATGTGTATAGGTGCTGCATCAATTGGGACACTGCCGCAAGATTAGTTGTATCGTTGGGTGTTGCTATGATTGTGTCATGTTGATATGTAAATTTGTGTAAATAATGGATGTTTATAAAGGCTTTTAAATGAAATGCATGAATATGTTTTAGCTTTTTAAAATTTGTTGTACTGATTGTTGAAAATTATTTGTTTGGGGTTGCATGTGAGTGGACTTGAGTCTAAAATTTGTAGTTGAGAAATTGGTGTGAATATAGAAGTGTTTTGAAATTTTAAAAGGTGTTTGAAAATTCTAGGAATATCAAAATGCAGTCATTGTGCTGCCGAAATTTTTAATAAAATGTTTTGAAAAAAATTTCTCACTATTTTCCACGCTTTTAAAATATAAAAGATTTTTAACAATTGAACGACTTGGCTTTACATAAACCCTTCAGTTAAGTTAGATATCGATTGAAGGGCTACTGTGGGGTCGTCAGGAGGGCTCCACTCAGGTTCTGGAAAGGGAACTTCGGGATGGGTTCTTTCAATTAAGGTGTTTAATAAAATGAGACAAAGAGATTCTCTGTATATTTACTTGCTGACAAAAAAGCAACGGGAGTTAGCTAAAGCAATTTATGTGAAGTTGAAAATATTTTATAATGCTACTGAGTTTATCTTAGGAACAAAATATCCAACTTCACATAGTTGCTTTAGCAGTATTTGTGAGATCAAGAAAGTTATATTTAATTATATATTTGATTCTAATGAGGTTATCTGAGTTATTACAGAGTAAATAACAGAGAAACTCAATTCTTACTAGTAAATCATTGTATAAACTGTAGTAGTCATTTCATATTAGACCTAAGATACAAGATGGAAGGGGTTTATTTTTATTATGACACATAATAGAAAACTTAAGAGCCTGTTGATGTCATTAAACAATTTTGGTATGATTTGTTTAATGATTATCAACTAAGATTAGACAAAATTCAGGATTGTAGTTGTTTACCTCTAGCTTCAAGTTCAAATTCAGATTTAGCTTTAACTTAACCAATATGAAACCTGCATTTGAAAAATTCATCAAAGAAAAAAAATGCCAGGAATTTTTACGGTAGGATAGAGTTGTACAACTATTTAGAGGCAAATATTATGACCAAAGTTAAAAGTGTTGAGTTCAATGTATTACTATGGTGAAAGAACTATGGAAGTGTTTTCTTGATCATGTAAGCAATTTTACGAGCCCTCTTAGCAATTCCAATATCTACTATTGCTTTAGATTCTACTTTTAATACTAATAATAGGATAATTAGACCTTATCATGCTCAAATTCATCCTAATATTATGAAAGACCTTATGTGTGTCCAAAGTTGGTTAGATGATGAAGATATTATGGGAAAACTATACTTTTTATTGTTAGAGTAGTGCTCTAAAGGCAATCACCTTTAGCACTTTTGTATAAACTTTATTTTGATTAATAAAGTGAAAGGCAATTTTCATTAATTTGATGTTCATTTATTTATGAATTGATGTCATTTTTAAATCAAATTAAGGAACTCCATGATACAAAACATAGCATGAAAGAAATCACGATGGGATCATGATAATGAGATTCCTATCATGTGCAATTATGTTAGTATCTAAATTACCCCTATTCATAGGATTATTAAGATAGGACATTGTAAATCTTGATAAAAAAGCACATGTTATACTCTTTGATTTGATCAAGCATTCGATCTCATAAACTGTAAACATGTGACGTTTAGAGTTAACATGTGGATGTTTACTAAGAGTAGTAAGTACATCGGATGACCCGCTATTATCATATGGATGATCTATCGAATGTCAATGATTAATCTCATCATAGCAATGGTGTAAATATCCTTAGACTTGAGGTAGTCAAGGATATATACTAATCCTGTACTTTGACACCATTCCTTGTTGCCTCAAGATGAGGTCGCTCATAGGGTGGTGATTGGGTACAACTATTGGTATTCTAAGGTAATTGGGTAGCCAATAACGGATTCACTACTCCTGATAGAAGGAGATGATACCCACAGTCTCCTATCGGGACCATTACTCAGGAGTCTCTGCCCAGAGCAATTATATGTCATGAAGAGAGTCTTTAATGACATATAGAGTAGTGAGATCTTAGGATAAGAATTAATATCACTTGGACTGAATCTAATATAGTCAATCTAGTGGGAGTTAAAACATAGCCCATACTCCGAACCAAGTGAGATATAGTTTGGTGAAGGGATGAATTGCATGGTAATTAACTATAGAAAGGTTCATAAGTTAGATAATTAACTATCGAAGAGTTCGAGTGTTAATCCACTTACATTCCAGTAAATTGGCATCATGAAACCTTACATGATTTACTCAGATTAAAAGTTAATTCAAGTGACCAAAATAACTGGAAACCTAAGGGTCACACATATAAAAGATGGGATAAAAATCAAAGTGTGCATCATGATCGTGACTGATTTAATGATAGGTGGTGTACATAGAAATTTTTAGCCATAAAACACATTCAATAGAGAGACTAAGGGTCTATAAGAGTTTTGGAAGTTGAGAGGAGTTATCTTGAGATTTATTCATGCAATCTTAAGCAATTGTTCCATGAGATTAATTGCATGAAACTTGGTCTTGATCTAACTCTCACTAGAGCATCTATTTGAACTCATCTTGTTTGGTGCTCTAACCACCCTTATACACTAATTTTTCTTCATCTTTTTATGCTCTCTAGAGGCCAAAGAAGTTGCCTGGTTTTTGCTACAACACAAAAAAGTAGAAGATTAAAGAAAGGAGGAGTATTTGCAAGGTATATATGCTGTAATTTCATGTTCTTATATTCTGTTTATACATACACATAGATTTTGGATTTTCTGGGGATGTCGTGGGGTTGGAATTTTGATTTTGACACTTCTGCTGCCTTGTCATGTATGTAATGCATGAATCCATGGCTCCCTAACATTTATGATATATTAATTTTTTCATAATAAATTTATCAATTATAAATTATAATATCTTATTGTCTTTTTATATTAGCATAAATATTAGTATGGAGACTAATCATTCAAATAAAATTTTCTTTAAAAAAATATTCAATGATGAAGATATATTTTTTGACTATCGTGTGTTGAATATTCATCTAATGCAATTATTGCGTAATCGAGTATAATTTACATGATAATGTTTCTATATGTAGATGAAGTGGTGTGAATTATTGATGATCTTGATTGTAACGGTTAACTATCCCCTTCCTCTATTGCTAATTTGTTATCTTTAATCTTTGTTTCTTGATTTACTTATTTTTCATATGATTGCTTTGGTTTTTTACAATTGAAGATATAATTATTTACTTTAAGCAGGTTTTAAAATGTTATCTCTGTCTATTTACTCTACTTTAGTCTCCATTCTCTAGATATAATTGATATTTTTTTTGAATTTTTGTAAACTATATTATTAAACAATTTGAATAATATTAACACTATGATACTCTTTTATTTTGATAATAAGATAATTTTATAATATTTTTTCATAAGCAAACTTATAAAATGAACCAAAGACCATTATTAAATTGGTTTTTAGAAAACAAATAGATTTGAAAAGAATAATGACTAATAAAACAATAATTTAAACCATCATTAACTTTTAAAAATCAAACCAACATTAATTTTTAAAAAATTGAGAAAAAATATAATCAAAAGCAAGACATTAAACTTTACAATTTTAATAAAAAATAGATTTTTAGATAACAAAATATGTTATAAAATTTTTAAACAATCATTTTTAAATTTAAAAATTATTTATTATTTTAATTAAAAAAAGGCTATCGAGCTCAATTAGATTTTGGGTCAGAGAGGCTTGATTAGACTCCGACCTGAGCTTTTGGCCCTAAGGCTTGAGTTGCCTATCTTAAGCTCAAAGACGGACTCAGATGCAATCATTATCTGGCTTGAGGCATAACCTACTTTTATAATTAGTTATAACAACCTCATATTGAATTATTAATGAACTATATGACCTCTAAGAATGCATTAACACCAAAGAATACCCATGTCCGCAATCAAACCCTTTCCATTAGTGCATGAATAAAACCATAATCCTTAATACATAATGACATTTTGTGAACCAAATCAATTAATATCCTCCATCAAAGTTTCACCAGCCTCTAGCATCAACCATTATCTATTCAAACACAAAACAAGTATATGTAAGATAAATTGAAAAAAATCTAACAAAAATATGGTTAACAATATAAGATGTCAAGAGAACTTAATCAACTTAAAGAGTATCAATGCAACTATAGCCATTGCCAAATTTAGAAAGACCTTAGAGTTAGCCTCGTCTCATATCAATTCATCAACAACCCTAAACTTCATACAAGTGAAAAATAAGACAACTACAATTCAAGTTAATAATGGCAAACCAATCCACGTAAGTAAAAATCAAACTATGGTTTGTCAATGTAAACCCATCATTAACCAAAGTCATTAACAATTAATTCAAATATACCTTTAAACTTGAATTCAATTTTTGATTCATCCAACCTAACCATAACAGTCTCCAAAACTTCTGCGTAGTGAATATCCAACCAATTAAAACCATAATTCATATAATTCATCTTCAGGAAATTTATAATTATATGAAAAATAAATTTTAGGCTAAGGAGCATACATTGAATTTATAGAAGAAGATATGAAAAAATTGCTAGAAACTTGCAAAAATTCAACTAAGCTTAAGTTGTAGATATGGGGATTTTCTTCTGTAACAATAATGCCCTTAACTCAAAATTTTATTATTTGGTAGGTGAAACTAAGGGGAAAGTGAGTTAGGTGAGGTAAATTCGTTAGGGAGATTATGGATCCTAATAGCTAAGATCTATATTAATTATATCTATGAATTCTTATAATAAGTTTCACTTTTAACTCAAAAAGATTGTGGCTTCTAATAGCTAGGAACTCATTCAACCGCATTATTTATGGCGTGAACTAGGTTATATAGAACCTTCTATGATTACTACCTCAATCTTATATATGAATTTGATTGTTAAATCTTCTATATCTATTACTTCAATCTAATATAATATAAAGCATAATCAAATCTTAAAAACATTTAATTTTTCATTAGACCAAAGAAATCTACTCAAAACATCACACCTGGATTTATATCCTAATTAGTTCATAATAAAATATGTAAAACTAATAATCAACATTAAAGAACACGAAAAAAGTTTGAGTACTCATGGCTTGTTCCTTGAAAGTTATTAACGAATCTTAATTGATCTTCTTATTTTGCTTCGAGATTATCTTCCTCATGTCAATCTCTTCCTTAAGAAAAAAAAATCTACCTATCTTTTTAAAATATGAGACCCTAAATTTTTGTCCAAAATATCTCTAACATAGGACTATATTTACTCCTATGTTATTTAAGCTACCTTTCTAAAAATTTTAAGTAATAAATAATTGCCAGCAAGTTACCACTTGTATTGGATGGCATAGGTTGAATACGGTGGAAAGTATTGGAGACTTAAAGAAACAAAATGCTCTCACTTTGGACATGGCAAGATAACAAGTGCATGTTAGTATCATGTTACTTAAGTGAAAATCTCTTCGAAGAATAGAATATGGCAAATTTGAATGCCAAGGTCAATATATGACTGTGTTGCTCCTCTTTAAAATTTTCAAAATTGTTTCAAATTGACTCAAATCTTCTCCAAATTCATTCATTTTCCTTTGTAAGGATGAAATAAAATTTTGAACACAATATAAGTTATTTTAAGTTCCAAATCTTATGAAAACATGAAAATATAAGTATAATACTCTAAAAAAAGCTAAAATGTAGTCTATCTAGCACCTACTAAAGTGTCGTAAAAGGGGATGTGGATTACATCAAGGGTGTTGTTTCCTACTGGCAACTAAAAGGAGGGTGAATAAGGTGGATTTAAAGAACTAGCTGTTACAGTAGCTATTTATAGAGCATTAGTCAGACGTACCATAGCATTTTCGTAGACTATTATGCATTAAAAGCTCCATATTCACTAAATGTAAGAACATTAGTCAACCAATTGTAATAGCAAACTTAAGGTACATCAACTTTAACAACTTTAACTTACATTAGTCCATCACTAGCCCATATGAGTCAACCAATCACCCTAAAAACATGATTTTTAATACCTTTAAATGCTTAAATTACTCAAATGTAATTATGTCTTGATCTTTTAAACAAAGTTTTCCAAACATTGTTTAAAAGATGAAGAGACTTTTATATTAAGAACAAAAGATTTAATGTCTCTTAATAAATGGAAAGACTCATGTAATTAAGTGAAGTAAAAAATTTATCCATGGTGAGCCTTTTAGAATATAAAAAACAAACAAGATAAGCTTTCAATAAGTAATACGTAAAATAAACTCAATGTATCTTAATTTTCTTCTTAACTTGATCTTGAAATTAAAGATTACAAATTTCATCTTTTCTTTCACAATCCTTCCCATAACATTAAACTCATTAGTAATATTTATGTTTTGTTATCATCAAAACATCGATTGGAACTTTACTTTTTTCAACAAAAAAGCTCCCATAAATTACTCAAGTAAGGATATCATTAGGCAACACTATGAAAGGGTACCTAAGATTATGCCAAAAAAAAAAAAAGCGTGTGTTAGCGAAACTAAGATCTGTACCGCAAGCATATAACTAATTATGGGTGCATCTCTAATCTCATATCTTTTACTCGTTGAGAGATATACACCTTCGACTCTTTTCCTTTAACAATGCATCAAATTCGGTTTAGAAGCTAAGGTCTACCCTACCATCACTGCTAGAACTATAGATCAATTTTTGAGGGCCAATATAATGAGTCGCTATAGTGTCCCTTTGGCTATCATTAGAGACAATAGTTCGAAGCTTAATAATAAAGGACTTTCGCAATTCTGTAACCAAATTAAAATCAAGAAATGTTTTCCGTTAGTCACACAGTCACAAACCAATGGTCTGGCATAAGTCACAAACAAAACTATCCTCTAAGTTATGCAAACTAGGGTAGAAAAGTTTAACGGAACTTGGGTATGTATATCAAACCCGCTCTATACCTTGGGTATATTGTACAATGCCTAAAATTTCAGTACATGATATACCCTTCAGTATGGCCTTCAGAGTGGAAGCTTTAGTCCCATTAAAGTTGAATATGGAAAGTTCAATGGTAATTAACTACCAATAAGAGACCATTGAATAGGGGTTGAGGAACAAGCATGCTCTGCTAAAAGAATGAAGAGAAACTACCTTACGGAAGGATACAATTTACTAGCCAAAGATCAGGGAGTATAATGCTAAGAGAACCCACGTGCAAGACCTAAAGGAAGGAGACTTAGTTTTGAGAAGAATAGACGTGTCAGATAGAATTGAAGCAAGGGAAGAGCTTACACCTAAATGGTTTTTTCTGTTCATTATAAGAGAGACTGTAAGATACGAGAACCTACATACTGTCTTCTGTAAAAATTGCGCGCTTGAGACATCACTCAAGACGAAATGTATTCGTAAAGATGCACAGCTATTATATAGGTATCCACTAAATGCATGTCTACATAAGTAACAATCACTTACTACCATTCAAAGGCACCCACAATCTTATGCAGATATTACAAATTTAACTTAAGATAAAAGATGAATAGCAACAAAGATATATTTTTTGGCCTAAATGTTGATGAGTGTAAAACGAGATAAAACAAAGAAAAGCAGTACGCCTGTAACAACTCTTTAAGAATCTAAGTTCGTTGACCAATCGAATAGGTCTATGATTGCACGTGATGAAGGACCAAAGACACAAGTCTAACCCTTCCCTTTGTTGTCCATGGGTCCACGTCATAATAATAATAATAATTATCCATTGTTTTAGAAAAGGAATTGGTGTTAGTAGTAGTGCCATGCTTGTCTGTGAATCAGCTCTGGGGTTAATTTTTGAGATCTGAACTAGGGCTTAAGTATGAAACTATGAAGAATGTGTATGGGGGAAGAGCAAGATCTGAGAGGCTCATGAAGAAGCTAAGGAGTGGGGTTTTGTATTGTAGTGTAAGTGGTTTTGGATGACTTTTTCTTTTTGTTTCAGGGCTTTTGTCTTCCAAGAATGAGACTTTCTTCTTCTGGGTTCACCCATCAGACTCAGGGAGGTATATGCTTTTAGCTTTTGTTTGCTTAGTTACTGTTCATTCCTGTATCCACTTATGCGTTCTGTTTTCTGGCTTGTACTATACCTACGCATTTACTTCTGCTTCTTGCTTTAGTTGTATGCCAATTTTAGAAGCATTTAACTATCACCTTGATTATTGCTTCTAAAAAGGAACTTTACATTAATGGTTAATCTCATCATCCTCAAGTGATAACTTTGATGCTACTGGATGGTAGTTAGTTGTCCTCTTTCGGCGGACCACATTCTAGAGAGGATTATTTCCATTTCTTCTCTCCTCTGTTGTAATCAATGCCAAGAACATAGGGAGGTGAATTGAATGGAGCAGAGCAATGGCTGCTGTTGTAACCACGATCAACCTCGTTAGTTTTGTTCGTGCATCTTTTGTCATGTCTAAGATTTGTACTTGTTATTCATAATACTATGCGTTTCATATTACGGAAAGTACGTATCCTTTTATGTTCCCAGAAAGTTTACTCAGTTGTTTTAACTTTTGCAGGGGATAAAAAGGTTCTGAATTCTGAGCTATGGCATGCATGTGCGGGACCTCTTGTATCATTGCCACCTGTTGGAAGTCGTGTTGTCTACTTTCCTCAGGGTCACAGCGAACAGGTCATTACAACTTCTTTTAACTACTTCTGTGATGATGAACAAATGATGGATTAAGATATAGAACGTAGAAAATTTGGAATTTTTTTTCCTTCTGTTCTGTCCATGTGCTCTCAAAATCTTGTTCATAATTATCTTATGCTTATATAGATCAAGCAACTGAAACTTTGGTGATATTGAGACGGAGGTCCTCTGTTACACCTTTGAGAATACTTCTTTTATATGTCTAATTGGAGTCATAGGTTTACACTTCTTTTATGCAGGACAATATTTGCTGATTTCCATTATATGTTCCACAGGCTTTCTGATTTGACATTAAAGTTGTGAATGCATTGTTTTGCGTCCTGATAATGTATAGAACAGTTGAAGTTGAGATGATTACAATGCAATACAATTCTATTATTTTGTTTTGCTGTTCTCATTTCAAGAAGCCATAAATTGAGTTACAGGTAGCTGCTTCAACCAACAAGGAAATAGATGCTCGTATACCTAATTACCCTAGCTTACCACCACAACTTATCTGTCAGCTCCATAATGTAACAATGCATGTAATCCTCTTATTCCCTTGATTACTTCTGCTTATAATCATCAGAATGCAGCTGATGCTGCCAACTGCATCATGTGCTGCTCTAGATAGCTCTGATTTGTTAAAAGTACAGGCAGATGTGGAGACAGATGAAGTTTATGCTCAGATGACATTGCAACCACTAAGTCTGGTATGCCTTATATGGACTTCTTATCTGTTAGCTTTTTACTTCTTCCTGTCCTGATAGATATTTTTATGTAGCAAGGGCAAAAAGACATATTCCTGCTGCCAGCGGAATTAGGTTCTCCCAGCAAACAGCCAACAAATTATTTCTGTAAAACGTTGACTGCCAGTGATACCAGCACCCATGGAGGATTTTCTGTTCCACGTCGTGCAGCTGAAAAAGTCTTCCCCCCTCTAGTAGGATACTTTTCACATTCACTTTTGTTTTTAGGGTGTTCTGTTATTTCCAAGCCGCTGATTTTGTTCCTTTTACTTGATTCTCTTTTCCTCTTCTCTTTCCTTATGTTTGTTATATGTAGGATTACAGCCATACGCCTCCAGCACAAGAGCTAATTGCAAGGGATCTTCATGACAATGAATGGAAATTTAGGCATGTATTTCGAGGTGAGTTTGTCTGATTGTTATGACTCCTATTTCATGTCATTGAAGAATTATGATATAGTATTTGTTTTCTATTCTGCAATATTTTGCATTTTGTCATATTGGCATGAGAGTAACAATGAACTTCAGTATGTTCTATATGCATGGATCTGATTTGAAGTATCTATTCTACCAGTGAATGCAGACTAGTAATTATGACATCATATGTCTCTATATTGTAGCTTCCAAATTCGCTCATATTATAAAGTTTAGTTGTCCTGTAAGTATCAAAGTCCCCAACCCTTTGAAGAATTAGAGGGGCAAATCATAAAATTGAGTTGAACTTGTGAAATGCAGAAGAATAGGATGCTGCGTGGGTAGCACAAGCATCTGCATTTTTGCTAATGTCTGTTCCTCTTGTTGTGTTTCTGTATGTTAATTACCAAATTCTAGTTGCTTGTTCAATGTCAGAAATGTTACTTTACACCCAACCCTGTTCATTTTTACTTTGCCCTTCCTTGGCTTTCTCTCACGGTAAACACAACCAATTAGGAACTTTTCTATATTGAAAATGAAGGTTCTAGACTTGAGATGAGAAAGTGTCTTAGGAAGAGAGGAAGAAAGATACATACACAACCAAAACAGAAGCCCTTGATCACTCTGATCGTTTCTTTTTTCTCCTCAAAATTCCTTGTCAATCTCTTGATAGACGGGGCCAGTTGCAATTCTGACGCTGTCAAATAAAGCTGACTTTATTTTAACATATTGAAATATTTAATTAGATATTTCTATACTTGAACACAATTTCCTTACATTGTAAGGACTGAATTCTGGATTCATTTATTCACATGTAATTGTATTTGTTTTCTATGTAAATTTTCAGGACAGCCTAAGAGACATCTTTTAACGACAGGATGGAGTGTGTTTGTTAGTTCAAAGAGACTTGTTGCGGGTGATTCAGTCCTTTTCATCTGGTGAGATTCTGTACCATTCTCCATGCAGTTAGTTATTGGTAGGTTTTACTTAGCCTTCGACACATTTTGGTCTTGGGAACAATCTGTCTGATGTATCTTAACTACCTGCATGAGAGACTAGGATGTGTGATGCAGTAAGGTTAGTTCCTTTATTTACATTTGGCAGTCAGCATCAGTAAAATAGAGATTTGGAGTGTTAATATTCTTCACAACATCTATTATAGTATTTGTTTTACAATTTTCCATTTCTATTAGCACACAATTCTGCTTGTAATACCGTCCTCTTAGTTGGCATGCTCTTTTTCCCTTTCCTACAGTTTGATGTTGCTGAAAGTTGTATGGTATGCTCATGAAACCAATCGATATAATGTGCCACAGGAATGAAAAGAACCAGTTACTTTTGGGCATTCGTCGAGCAAATCTTCCACAGGCAGTTATGCCTTCATCAGTTTTATCAAGTGACAGCATGCACATCGGTCTTCTTGCTGCAGCAGCTCATGCGGCTGCAACAAACAGTCGTTTTACAATATTTTATAACCCAAGGTAGAACAGTAGATGCTGATCTCGGTAGTCTGGGAAAATACTTGTGTTATTGTGAAAAGGTTACACAGTAATGCTTTGTACTGCAGGGCTAGTCCTTCCGAGTTTGTCATCCCCCTTGCAAAGTATGTTAAAGCAGTTTATCATACCCGGGTTTCTATTGGCATGCGATTCAGAATGCTGTTTGAGAATGAAGAGTCCAGTGTCCGTCGGTGAGTCTTTATTTGATGTGTTACATTTTTTGATGCCAAAAGTTTGTCCTTTTTCATGATTATGCTTAGTTTGAATATCAGTTGTCAGTTGCCTATTAGTATTACTAAAATATACTGATAATTTGGCTTTGTCTAACACATCATTAGTCTCGGACTATTTATACTTGGCTTAAATATTAGTTGCTGAGTTGCCTACTAGTGTGACCAAAATTTACTGATAATTTGGCTTTGTATCACACACCAACTATTCTCAGGTGATTGATTAGTTTTCTGTGAAAATAGTTGCTCCAAAAAATTATGCAGCTTTAGGGTTTAGAAATAAAATATTCTGTCGTGTTTAATATCTGCCATGCGTTGTTAGTACTCAGATGTTACTTCTATGATGCCAAACATTTCTTCCATTAAATGCATTACCTTATTCAGTAGATGGTGTCGAACATTCCAGGAGCATTCTTGTACTAACTGTATGGCTGCTCCATTACAGTATTTCCTACCTCTTCTTTTCTTCTGTTTCTGTCAATCTTACTTCTTTTCTACCATAACTATGAAGGTTTTTGTCATTTCTTCCATGTAAACGATCTAGGAGCTGGGATTAGCAACAACTTGAAAGTTGTTCTTGAGTCCTGTATAGTAATCTAGGTTGGTGTTTGAGAACATTATGTATTAGACTTTAAAGTGAATATATGGTAAGGATTTTGTATTGCACCAAACATGATCCAATACTCTGAACTCAGGAGTAGTGTTAAAAGGTGTAGCAAGGTATGTAAAGTTATATTTGATTTCTTGATGCAAGCAGCACTCTTCCTTCCATACAAAATTCTAAGATCAATAAGTCAAAATATATAGTGGATTGAGTAGAACAAATCTGTGTAACTATGATAAAAAGTTTAATTTCTAGTGTACCTAAAATAATTCTTAGTGTTAAATGTATGAGAATGGCTAAATCCTATCAAATTTGAAGCATCAGTAAGGAGGTCAGCAATGTTGTTTGCCTTGGTACCTTCGACCTTTTTAAGCAACTCAGAGGGATTTGCTTGGATGCACCTCGTCAAGTTTAGGTCCTTATGGGATTCGGTGACCACAAGGGTGGGTGTTAAATTCCCATGTTGAATAGGAATAATGAAATTGAATAGTTTATAGGTTTATAGAACATTATTACTGATCAACTCTTAACTATCTATTTTTGGGTATATGATTCTATAAGGCCTGAAGTGGGGTTGTTGTGAGGCCAATATAGACTTGAATTATTATAAATGATATCAGAGCTGGCCCCTAGGAGTACGATGTTAGGTCAAAGAACTTAGTGGAAGCCATTGGATCTGTAACACTTGGCAACAATGAGGGCCGGAGTGATGGCTATGGCAGGGACTATGAGCAAAGAGCGGCTTCTGACCGCTTCTACTTGAAGAGTATATAAGCCTTCTAGTATTGAACCTTGATGAGACATCAAGGATATCAAAGGTTGAAGGAGGAGAGATATTGACATCCCACATGTAGCAGGTGTCAAGTTCTCATATTGGATAGGAATGAGGAGATTAGATAGTTTACAAGTCTATAGAACATGATTACTAATTAATT
Organism: Erythroxylum urbanii; assembly: GCA_027568935.1. NCBI lineage: Eukaryota > Viridiplantae > Streptophyta > Magnoliopsida > Malpighiales > Erythroxylaceae > Erythroxylum > Erythroxylum urbanii. Next base: position 1,029,476 of record JAOQML010000009.1, on the reverse strand, counting down.
CCTGCTAGATTATTTTCGTGCTTGTGATTCTATAAAGTCCAAAAGGGAATTGTTAGGTCAGTGTGGGTTTGGTTTTGTAACAAATCCTTGCATGGCTGTAGGTTCTTAAAAGAAGTACATTGTGGATTTAATTGTTTAATATCTTGCATTGTGATATGCCACAAGAAATACAAAGAATTAGGACAAATGTTCTCATTAAAGTTGCCGTTAAGGTCAGACGGAATGTAGAAACGTTAGGTTTGGTTTATTTTGTTATAACGAAATGTTTAATCTATTGTAGGTTGTTTCACTGCTTCTGAATGTTGTTCTGTTATTCTTGCATTTAACTGTTGATTTTTTCAGCTTAAATTCTTTGTTTGAGTTAATGACATAACATTTTTCCTTGTGAACTTTGGTTTCTCATCTGTTCTATCTTCTTCTCTTTTATTTTTCTTGTTTTGCAAATCACTTCATGTTTGATTCTTTAATCTCCTTTCCATGATCAAATTGGTGTCTTCCTTTTTTTATATCCTGTTTTATGACAATCGTACTTAGTTGATAAATTTATTTGTAAATTTTTTATTTATCCAGATACATGGGTACAATTACTGGCATTATTGATTTAGATCCTGTACGGTGGCCTAACTCCCATTGGCGCTCTGTTAAGGTTAGGTGATCTTTCTAATACATGTGTCGAAGGACTACTAATGTGTTTAATTGTTTATTCGCTTGAAGTGATTGATGAAATCCTTTCTCTGTTAATTTAGGTTGGCTGGGATGAATCAACTGCAGGGGAGAGGCAGCCACGGGTGTCCCTGTGGGAGATTGAACCATTAACAACATTTCCCATGTATCCATCCCATTTCCCTCTAAGACTTAAGCGGCCATGGCCATCTGGACTGCCATCCTTTCATGGTACGATTGAACTATGCTTGAAGGCAGAAGTGAATTTTTTTGTCCCTATTACAATTTGATACGAGTTCTCTGAATCTGCAATTTCAGGTCAAGATGGTGATTTGAGTATCAATTCTCCGCTACTTTGGCTTCAAGGGGGGTTAGGAGATCAGAGAATTCCATCAATGAACTTTCAGGGTTTTGGTGTTACTCCATGGATGCAGTCTAGGTTTGATACCTCTTCCCCAGCACTACAGTCTGATGTCTATCAAGCAATGGCAGCTGCAGCACTTCAGGAGATGGGAAATGTTGAATCTTCTAAAATACCATCTCAGGCTCTTCTGCAATTCCAGCAGCCACAAAATGCTTCAAATGGACCCCCTGCTTTGTTTCAAAGGCAGATGTTGCAACAGTCCAATCTTCAGAATTCTCTTCTTCAAAACTTCCAAGAAACTCAGGCTCATCTTCTGCAACAGCAGTTACAGCATCGTCAACAACATGGTGATCAGCAGAAGCAGCAACACCAATCACATCAACAGCAGCAACACCAATCAAATCAGCATCAACAACACCAATCATATCAGCAGCCGCAAGTCCCACGACCTCAACAATTTCAGCAGTTGTCTGCTCAGCACCAGATCCCAAATGTTGTCTCAGCTGTTGCTCTTCTTACTTCTGTTCACCAATCCGAGTCTCCTTTGCAACCAGTTCCTTCACAAAGTCAGCAACAGGCTATTCCGGAACCTTTTCGAAATTCAATGGCCACATCTGATGTTTCCTCGATGCAGAGTGTGATAGGTTCCTTATCTCAAGAAGCAACATCCCACTTACTAAACATAAACGTATCCAACTCTGTTATCTCTTCTGACTTGTTACCGAAGCAAGCAACACTTGATCCTCATATAGCTAAAGGAGATTCTCACTTTGTACTTCCACAAGTGGAACATTTAGGAACAGCGAATTCAAGTGTCTCTGAACTTGCTACAATGTTATCTCCATTTCCTGGGAGAGAGTACACATGGTATCAAGGTGCTGCTGATGCCCAAAACAATCTCTTATTTGGAGTTAGCATTGATAACTCTCCTTTCATGCTGCAGCATGGGATATCAAACCTGAGAAATATAGGCACTGAAAATGACTCATTATCGATGCCATTTATCACATCTACTTTCACAAGTGCAGCAAGAGGTGATATTCCTCTTAATTCAGATATGACGACTTCAAGTTGTGTTGATGAATCAGGTTTCTTGCATTCCTCTGAAAATGTGGACCAAGTGAACATGCCAATCAGAACGTTTGTGAAGGTAAACGTGATCAACATCCTATCCATACATGCTTTTGTAATAATACTTAGTGATTACATTTGTAATGATTCTTCTAATTTACTACCAGGTCATTTATGTGATAGTGGTCTTCAGTATTAAGTTCATGAATATTACATGACGGATCACTAATAGTAGTCCATATACTTTCCATGTTTTGAAGTTATTATTTGGTTGGTGAAGTAACTTTCAAACTAGTGAAACCCAGTTATGTTTCTGCAAATGATGCACTCTCACTCTTTACATCCTTTTTTCTAGTTTTTCAGATTTGTTTATGTTATTTCTCTGGTCATCTGCAGCCACTAATACTTTTTTGAGCTCTGTGAAGCCGATGTTTTCATGGTTCACCTTCAATTGATTACCGACCTAAGTTAATATGATTTTGTCAGGTTCACAAATCAGGGTCCTTTGGGCGCTCCCTGGATATTTCCAAGTTTAGCAGCTATCATGAGCTGCGCAGTGAGCTTGCTCGCATGTTTGGCCTTGAAGGCCAACTAGAGGACCCTCGAAGATCAGGCTGGCAGCTTGTAGTTGTTGACCGGGAGAATGATGTTCTTCTCCTTGGTGATGACCCTTGGCAGTAAGTATTCAGATATGTTTTTGAAGCTTTTATTCACTTTATGATACTATTTATTTTCTTCCAGTTTTTCCATGAAGAGGAAAAGAAGCAGTTAAAGTGCTGTTATTTATGTTTAAGTTTTCGGGCATTTCAGGGAATTTGTTAATAATGTGTGGTATATCAAGATACTATCTCCTTTTGAAGTGCAACAAGATGGGGAAAGAAGGCCTCAGTAGTAGGATTGCAGCTCTTGAATAGAAAGACCAAACTAGTAGGATGCAGGATTGCAGCTCGAAGTAACTCCTTGAATATTAAAGCAGCAGACGTTCTAATGCTTTTACATCGAGTAAACAGATTTAATTAGTGCATTACTGAGTTGTAGGTAGTGTCTGTTGTAAGTTGTATCCTTAGACACCACCTTTTTCTTTGAACCCATTTTGTGGTTAAAGAGG
>JAOQML010000009.1:1004865-1018642 GCA_027568935.1 Erythroxylum urbanii | reverse complement strand
AACTTCCTGTTTTAATAATTAAATGTAGAAACAAATCAAAATATTATCAACAGATAAATGATAATTATATAAATTATACATCAATCATAAGATTATCAAATAAAATAAAATGCGGGGAAAATATTAAAAAAACAATACCAGTAAATTTATGGACGGAAAAATAAAATCTATCGGTAAAATGCAGTGAATTTACTAACAGACCACTAAAATCTATTGGTAAAATTTAGTGAATTTGTTGATGAACAACTAAGATCCACTGATAAAATTAGTTGTGAATTTACCAACAGATTTTAGAAATTTGTAGGTAAAGTTATCAATGGAGGATCCTTGTCTATCGCTAAATTTACTGATTGAGATAAACCTTATATTGCCAAATTTACTGACAGCACAAAAATTATTTAACGACGGAACAGAAAATATTTGTCGGTAACTTAGCGATGGAAAATTTAAACTCTGTTGCCAATTATTACCTATAGCCGTTTCTCCGACGACTCATTCCATCAGTAAATTCCATCACTAACGTAGCTTGCCGATGGAAATCCTTCATATTTTGTTGGTAATTTCTGTTGCTAAACCCTATTTTTCTTGTAGCAAGCAAGACCTTAGCGCCCAAGCACCAAGGCCTCTCTACGTATAAAAGAGAATTCCTTGTGGTCATCAAGGCTATAAAGCATTAGCAGTATTATTTGAATGGTTTTTCCTTCAAGGTTCTAACCAATCACAAGAGTTTGAAGTTTCTATTCGAACAACAAATTTCAAGATCTTCCCAACAGAGCTGGAGACCCAAATACACGTTATCTAGTGTCTCCAGCTATGAGTTGCTCACATTTACAGTGTCTGAGATTCAGACAGTACTTATGGATGAAATTAAAGACTGCCGAAGTAAAGATGCAACCATTTGCGATTTAATAAGAAAGTTAAAAGTGTAGAAAGTGCAATCATGGAAACTTGAATAGAAGAACAACCTTTTGAGGTGGAAAGGAAAACTAGTAATTGGAAATGATGAGGCACTCTAAAGGAAATCGATATCCATGGCACATGATATTCCTCAGGGGGCATTTGAGGGTAATGACAATAATTAAGCGGTTACAAAATGTATTTCACTATAGACAAATGGAAAAAGATGTTAGAAATTATGTAACTAAGTGCATTACTTGTCAGCGAAGCAAGTATAATCGAGCCGCAAGTTTAAGATTATTACAACCACTACTAATACTAGAAGGGTGTTGACGAGAGATAAGTATTGACTTTATAGAAGGATTGCCTAATTTTAGATGGAAATCATGCGTATACGTGTTGGTTAACGAGTTGAGAAAATATGTTAATTTTATGGCTTTGGGGCACCCTCACACAACACAAGATGTAGCATAGATTTTTATTAATTATGTGTTTAGGCTTTATGGAATGCTAGAATTTATAGTGAGAGATCGTGATGCTATATTTCTAAACACATTTTGGTAAGATTTGTTTAGATTACAAGGTGTTAAATTAAGTTTCTTTATCGTTTATCACCCATAAACAGACGGAAAGACTGAAGCCATTAACAAAATATTAGAGATGTGTCTCAGGTGCTTCTGTAGTGATGCTCTAAATCAATAGGCATTTTGGATTTCAATAGTTGAATAGGTATAACACCACCCATTACGCAGTAAAGCTTTTCTATAGTTTTATCAAAATATAAGCTCTCTTAACAGGTCAGACAATCCTTATGCTTACAAATAATATGAGCAACTAAAAGAGACCTTAATCTTTATATATAGCATGCATATCGACCTTCTCTATCAGAGGGTTGATATGGGTTCGGTCCATATTGATCGGAATCAATTTTCCTCCTGGACTTTAGCCCATTGATTTAGATCATTTAATGGGTCACTTTATTATCTTTATTTGGATCAAGTTACGCTTAATTGTTAATTTATTGAAAAATAAAAAAATTCAGTTAAATGTTGTCCAACTTTATAAGAAATGTCTAAAATGTCCAATATTCTCCCCATTGGCCAATACTTAATTGTAATGTTGACTCAAGTTGAAAACAATTTAAAAATTTGGTTAAGTCACACTACTGTATTAGTCCACTACGTTTGAAAACAAAACATTTGATCCAAAGACAACGAATGTCCATCATTTCATCCTGAAAGGATTTCAATACCAAAAAGTATCAAATACATGTTTCATGTTTGACATAGATCCAATACAATCACACATATCTAATACCTCACTAATATGAATGGGAAAATAGAGTATGGCAAACTAAGATGAAACCTGTATGATCTAAATTATATCATCTTCGTTTGTTGGTCTCGATTTCTCTAAACTTTATACTAAACCGTATATGCTAAGTTGCATTAGAGAAATCTTATTTTCTCCTACTGAATGCTAAGTAACATTAGAGAAAACTTATTTCCTCTCACCAAATGCTAAACTGCATAAGAGAAAACCTTGATATTCTCTAACTGAATGCTAAATTGCATTAGAGAACCTTTATGGGATTAAGAACTTATATCTCCCTATGTTATGTCAAACTTTATGGATATCTGTATAAAAATTGCATGCGTCTAAATGATATAAGCTTAAGGTTAATCTGTATATATGCCCAATGACCTTTAAATGCTTAAGATTGAAACAGATCTTAAGACTTTCACACTTATTATGAAAATGTATGATCAAACGTATTACTGAGGATAAACAATGATCATCTTTATTGATAAATCACCATACTGTCATAATACATCAAATGTATAAATGTACATAAAGCAAACATAATGATTCCCTAACTAAAAATATCTAAGGACTTCAAAACATCCATACTGTATACTTGTCTCACAATCAAAGTGGGTGAAGTCCTTTAGTTAAAGGATCGGCTAACATTTTCTCAGTCCTTAAATGCTCCAAACTTTAGTGTCACCTTTTTATATCAACTCATTTATGGTCAAATATTTGAATTCCAAATGCTAAGACCCTGTGATATTTTTTTTTGTTACCAAATAACATAGCAACAAGAATATCACAACACAATCGAATGGATCTAGCCACTGAATCAACCACAGACAACTCAGAAATTAAGTTTCTGAGTCAAACCGTCTGTGAAGCAGCCCCATAACATGCACTCTACGTGCATGGTCTAGGAAGTCACCCATATCTACTTAACAATCTTCCATGAAATTATACCATTTGCAAATATAAAAATGTAACCTTAAGTGGACTTTCAATCGTTCAGACATATAACTTAAAATTGAATCTGAATTCCTTACGAGGTTTAGCCTGTTGACTTTTCTATATGTCAATATATAATCCTTAGTTCCCTTTAAGTATCTCAATACTTGTTTAACTGCATTCCAATGGTCTATACCTAGGTTAACTAGATAATGACCAAAAATTCAAATAGTAAATGCAATGTCCATCCTAGTACTTACCTAAGCATACATCCGGTTATCAATCGTACTAAAATACGGAACATTCCTCATAACCTATCTATTTACTTTATTCTTTGACACTATACCAAAGATAATCTCTCACTATGAGATATAGGTGCTACGATAGGTTTACAGTCAACCGTATTAAACCTTTGTAGAACATACTCAATATATGCACTCTGTAAGAGGTCTGATTAGTGTTGAGATCTGTCCCGATAAATCTGAATATCTAGGATAAAAGATGCTTCATTAAGGTCCTTTATATTGAAATACCTAGCCAAAAGTTGCTTAACCTCATGCAATATGGTCAAGTTATTCAATGGGAGCAATATATCATTCACATGCAATAATATGAAGATAACTTTGCTCCCCCTAACCTCGTGATACAAGAATCTTTTTAACTTTATTTTCCACAAAGCTGAAAGAGGTCACAACCTCATCAAATGTAAGGTATCACTTTCGGGAGGTTTGACGTAAATCATATATTGATCTACTTAACGTGCAAACCATTTCAGTTTCATTTAGATCCTCAAATTCTTCAGGTTGTTCGATATTGACCTCTTTATAAAGGTCTTTATTCAAGAAAGCAGTTTTAATAGCCATCTGATGTAACTTTATATCACATGAGCTATAATTTTCATAATCACTCAGAATGTATCCTATGAGGATATGGGAGAAAAGATAACATTAAAGTCAACCTTTCTCCCTGAGTGAACTTCAGGCAATTGAATGAGCCTACAAACTGCTGAACTTTATTCTGAAATCCTTTAGGTCTTAAAACTTCATTTACAACTGACAGGTTTATAGTTCCACTGCAAATTTGTTAACTCCCAGACCTTACTATGCTTGATGACTTGCATCTTATTAATCATTGCATCCACCACAAATCCGCATTGGGTCCAGAAATAACTTTTGTAAAAGTAACTGGATCTGCAACACGTCTAACATTATATTCTTGTTCACCAAGTAGACTATGTAATCAAATGGGATAGCAGGTAGTCTCATTCTAGTGTATTTACATAATTGTATTAGATCTTATACCCCAGGAACCTCTGTGTGTATAGGTATGAGTTACTGTTCATGTACAAGCATGGTACAAAAACCTAGATCCACTAGATCTAATTGTATGAGTAGCGGGTACATAATAATTGTAATATCCACCCTACTATCATCCGAAGGGTCAAAGGACCCACTATCATCATAGACATCGTATTCCAAAAACTTAGCTATTTGTGATTCCACTATTCTAGTCCCTCCTCCTTCTATAGTAAAACATATAGCCTTTAAAGTGGTTAAGATATCTTACGAAATAGCAATGAGAAAAATGAGCATGCAATTTATCTTTATAAAGATTATATTACCATAGCAAGGCAATCCCATACACAAATGTGTGCAAAGCTGGGTTTCCACATTTCTAGGTAATCACGTAGATTATAGTCATGTTCTGAATTAAAATTTTCAAGTCCTTTAGGGTGTTGTTATGCCTTTTGGTAACACACCATTTTGCTCAAGACTACCCGGCATAGTAAACTTAGTTGCTATTCCAACTGATTCTATATCTGGCAAACAGACATTTTCAAGTCCTGAAACACCATGTTTGCCATGATATTCTCGTCCATAATTAAATTTGACTATCTTGATGAATTTTCCTAGTTGGTTCTTAACCTTCAATCTTTAAGCAATAACATATAACTGTAATGGGAATAATCATCAAAAAATGCTAGAACAAATTTGGAATTGCATAATGCAACTGTGTAAGGTCTTCTGATATCATATGTATCAGACCCAACAAGGCAGAAACACGAGTTAACCCCTTTTCCTTATTAATCAACTTACCCTTCCAATAATTGGCACATGTTCCTAAATCATCATAATCTAAAATTGAGAGAATGCTTTTCTTAATCAATCTCTCATCCTTATCTCTAGAAATGTGGATAAAACTTTATGTCACAATATGTATGACTTATCATTCATCAAGGTTCTTCATTTCATGACTTGTTCAGTAAGTTATGAAGAAGCATATATCTAAATCGGGGTAAGACATATTATATACAAACTATATAACAAGAAAGTTGTACCATTATGTTTTGAATTAAATAACAACTATACAATAGAAGCATTAAATGCAAAACATTAACCTTCTTTGTCCAAAATTAATACAAATATCATATATAAAATGTGTTGTGTAAAACCAAAATGAACCTTGCAGCAAGGTTTAGTACATAAATCCCCTATAGATGTTACATTAGCTTCTTCATTGCTGTCAACCATTAGTTTCTCCCTCCCTTATGTAGGTGGAGATGGCCTATCCATTCGTATGGCCATATCAATTTCAACTATCTCCATAGCACTCAATACATCCTCTGCCCACTTCTTCGTATTGAAAAAGCTATATAATGCTCTTTTCTATTATTTCTCTTTGATGAAGAAAAGGTCTCAAATTGAATGGTTAAAAAGTGAAGATAGAAAAATTGCTTTCTTTTATAGGGTTATGGTCTTCGAAAGGAATAAAATAATGGAATTTGAAAATCACAAATTGGATCAAAATAACAACTGTTAGATGAGGCATTCAATTACTTCTCTTGCATTTTTAGTTTTCCTACTAATGCACATTCATCCAGTACATTCCTTAAGGAAATCATGAAGGAATTTGTTACCTCCTAAGAAGCTGAATCTTTAAGCAATCCTATCACCATATAAGAGACTGAAGACACTCTGAAATCATTAAATACTCATCAAGTTGCTGGCCCTGATAATTTTAACCTGCCCTTTTTCATCAAATCTTAGCCTCTATTAAAGCAACTACTTATTAGCGCTGTCATAGAATTCTTTAACAAGGGATCCTTACTCATGAAGTCAATAACACCATTTTGACCCTCATTTTTAAGTTTGGTGAGCAGAATTAGTTCTAAAAAATTTCCATATCTCCTATTGCAACATATTATATAAGATGATCTCTAAAATCTTTGCTCACAAGTTGAAGAGTGTCCTCCAAAACTACACCGATCCTACTTAAGGAGCATACGTCCCTGTAAGAACCATTGGTGAAAACATTTTGTTGCTACAGGAGCTAGTGAAAACTTACTTCAAGAGAACAGGCAGCATCAATTGTTTACTCAAGATTGATCTGAAAAAATCATTTCACAATGTGGATTAAAATTTCACCATAAACATTTTCCATGCTATGGGCTTTCCACAAGCTTTCATTTAATGAATTACACAATGCATAACCACTCCCTCATTCAGGATACTTTTCAATGGCCAAGCACCTAAATCTCTTAAAAGCTATAAAGGGATTTCATAGGCAGATCTTACATCACCATATATTTTTGCTTTAGTGATGGCAGTCTTCAACAAAACTCTCAGAAGAGTAGTGGAGAGAACTAAGCACTTTAAATTCCACTTAAGATATGGGCAACTACAAATCACAAACCTAAGCTTTACTATTGATCTCATACTCCTCTTTAAAGTTTACCCTACTTTTGTTTCAATCCTCATGAATGCTCTTAAGGTTTTTAACAAACTCTTTAGTGAAGAAATCAATTATTCCAAGAGTGGATTCTATCTTTTAAGAAGTGCAATGAGACAAGAGCATTCTATGAGGAATCATATTGTTTTTAAATTCCAATTCCTCCCTATGCTCTATCTTAGAAGTCTAGTCTTTGCTTCTAAACTTTCATCAAGAGACTTTAACAATTTGATTGATAAGATTAATAACAAAATTTCTAATTAAGGTAATAAGATTTTATCCATTTATTGTAGAGCTCAACTCATTGCTTATATTTTAAATTCCATTAATACATATTAGGTTGCTCATATTGCTCTTCCAATTATTATCATCAAATCCATTGCAACAAATTCTATGGTTAGGTAGTGGAGAAACATCCAGAAGAGCTAGAGTTAGGTGGAAGGATGTTTGCATTCCAAAAGATAGAGGTGGTCTTGGCATAATTCCTCTAAAAAAATTAAATATAGTCATACTTATTAAGAGATTATAAAGGATAATATCTGATAAATGAACTTTATAGTGCAAATGGATTCATGATATATACTTTAAGAACAAGATCATATGGCATCTGAAAATCAAACCATCTTTATCCTTAAATTTGAGAGCAATTTTGAAAAGAAGGGACAAGTTTAGATCTGACTTTATCTTTTTAAATGGAGATGGAAAACGTACAAGCTTTTGGTTTGATAATTGGCTTTCAATAGGACCCTTGGGAAACTTAAGAGTTGCTGCCACTCTCAAACCATTAATTCAACAAGAAAATCTTTAGGAAAAACTCTATTCCAAATCTCTTTACACAGAGATCATACAAACCTACCTTTATCTTGAAGAAGATACCATCATCTAGAAGCGCACCAATAATGGCAGTTTCATTAATTACTCTTTTAAGATGGTTCTTCAAGCAACCTTAGCCAGATTTCATAGACTAAGATTGTATGGTTTAAACAACAAAAACCTCTTCCATTACACTATGGTTAGCTATAAAAGGCAAACTACCTATAGTTAAAAAGTTAGTGAAGTTTTTAAACCTAACCAATTGGTACATACTTTGTAAAATGGTTAAGGAAAGTAAAAATCACATATATTTTCCAATGTGAATTTGTTTTAAATACTTGGAAAGCACTGCTGCACAAAAGCTGCATCTATGATGCTCAATACGAATGGAATAACATAAAAGTATAGTGCCCTACTATTAAACATTTTAATATCACAGTGAAGTGCTGCTTCTGTTTAATACTTTCATACTTAGTCAAAACCATATAAGATGAGAGGAACATTAACATTTTCCAAAACAAAAGCTTGACCAAGGAATAATTCAATAACAAGTTGTTATAATAGATTAAAAGTGTATCAGTTTATAAAAACATAAATTCCAAAATCTTGACTATTGTAGTAAGACTTGGAATGTGTAATATGTAACCTTTACTTAAGGATTAGATTTCCCAAGAGTTTCAAACTAGCTATGGGGTAAATGTGTTTTCCTTTATAAAGACACTTGGTAGTTACGTTCCTTAACATATCATTGTCTCCACTATTACTTAGGATGCATTCGTGATAAATAAAAAGGTTCGATGATCATAATTAGCTTAGGGCCTATTAGCTAGTAGTAGAATATGATAAGTACCATTTTATTGCCTAGGATAAATAGTTTAAGGTCAAATTGTTAATTAGAAGAAGTTAGTTGGTAGTATTAAAAAGTATCATTTTATTAGATAGGGTGAATTAGTTAGTAACTGCCTTTTCCAAGTATAAGGTGTTATGCGTTAGTTTGCCACTATAAAGTTGCATTTAATATTATTTTTTTGGAACTCTATAAGTGACTTACATTATGATTTTCACTTACAAGTATTTATATAGAAATTAATTATTACATATAGGTACAATTATAGTTATCTTTATCATACAAAACAAAATGGTTGTTGTTTTAAATTTATTATTATGATTTTAGCTAGTTGTTATATACTATATAGCTTTATATTTTACAAGAATTAGAATATGTAGCAAAAAATAAGGGGTGCCGAAGTAAATTTTGATCATTAATTTATAAAATTTGAACTAAAAAGGATATAGATAGAAAAAGAACCATATATGCTATTGTAAACCTTAATCTAATGGTAAACATTGAGTAGATTGGGCTGAGAGTGGCCAGAGTACTAGATCAACTGTAGTGTCTAGCAAGAATGTCGAGAGTAATCTACAGTGGTAAGCGGTAAGAGGTGAGAGGCAACGATCTTTGGTGATAATGGTGAGAAGCAACTCAAGTGTCTAACAAGAGTGGAACTTCAACGAGGGAACTTTAGGTGGTTTGTTAGGCAATTCAAGTGATGTCCTGGAAGCTAAGGAGGAGGGCTTACATTGTAGATTAATTAATTAATCTATAGTGTTATGAATAGCAAATTTTTGGCAAGTTATCAATTTCTTGCCAATATCTTCACTATTTGTAAGAAAAATGGAGCTTCCCATAAGAGGTAGCTCGAAGACTACTTAAGAGGCCTTATGGGAGTCAAGAAGTATGGATTCATATTTACTATATATTTAGGAGTCCTTGGAGAATCGAGGGAATGGGAAGTCCACAATACTGACCAAGGCTATTTCTAAAACATAGAGGAGTGTTGTTCTAGGAAAGTACCCCTCATAGAAACCTAAGCTTTTCCACTCAACCATCGTGAATGGGGTTATTTCCTCACCTTTAGAGCTTCTACAGGTTAGAGTTAGATCTTAGTCTTGTAGCCTTGTTAGGTTCTTTTTAAAAAAAAGACCTACCTTCCCTCAAGTCTAAGCTAGGGTACATTTCAAATGGCACTACAAAGGCCTAGGAAAAACACTATTGACTGAAGAGGAGTATTTAATTTTCAAATTCCTTGGTTATGGAGACTAGATTTTGGCACATAGGGGGATAACATATGTTTGTCCAAAAGTGGATTTCAGGTATGGAATTGGATAAAATGGAATAGATTTCTTTTCCCTATGGATCAATTTCCATAATGTCCCTTTTGGGTATTGGACATTAGATTATTTAAGCTTCCTTGCTAGTTTAGTAGGCAAACCATTAGCTTTTGATTCTCCCACTACAAAGCTAGAAAAGATTTGTTATGCTAGAATCTGTGTTGAGGTTAAGATAAGCGATGAATTACCTGAGGCCTTCTTAGCAATGAAACTTAATAAAGTGGGTAAACTTATTAGAACTAAAATCAAACTTTCTTACAATTGGAGACCACAATTTAGGAAGAAAGTTTGGAAAGAAACATGAAATTGTTTAAAATAGGAGACTACTAAGAACTTACAGGAAGCGGGATACAATGGAGAAAAGACAAATGGGCACTGTTATTTAGAACCTAGATACTCTTTCTGAATCCAAACCTAATGCTAAAACCACTGAAACTTCTAAACCACAAAAAATAATTAAGGTCCAAGTATCTAGTCTTGGTGAGAAAATTCAAGAAGAAGTTGAAATAGGTGAAGACTATTAGAATTTACTTGAGATTTCTAAAGACAAAGAACTAAAAAAGGAGGGGGCAGCAATCACGAAACTCATATACCAATGGAGAAACTGCGTGAGAATTCCACTCTAACTTTAAACAAAAATTTGGCAGAAGGAAGAAAAAAACCAGGGACTAGTAAGTTCTTTAAGCCAACTCAATCATGATTTTTTGGAATATTAGAGGGATGAATGAACCTCTTAAGATACAAGCAATAAAATACTTACTTTTGGATTAAAATCCTTCTATCTTAGGATTACAAGAGAATATAACTAAAAATCATAAATTTCAAGAATATATGAAGTTTTTGGGGCCTAAATGGATCTTTGGATCCAATCATTTGCATCACTAAAATGGAAGAATTGTTTTTGCCTGTGACAAGGACAAAATAAAGGTTACAAAACTGAACTGCTCTAATCAATTCATTCATTAGAGTGCAAGAGATTTCCATAGTTTTCTTTCAATTGACAAGCATTTATGCTTCTAACTTTTCTTTCCAAAGAGCAAAATTATGGGAGGACCTTGCTACTAGGTCCTTCATCCTTTAGAAGCTCAAGGAGATAGAATAAAGTATAATGTTATAGGCAGAGAGCTAGAGTCCATATTAGGTTTGCTAGAAGTATTAAATTTAAGATCTGTTGGTTATCACTTTACCTGGAATACAAGCAGTTGGGCAGGAGCTTCACTATAAGAAAGCTTCATAGTTTGTTGTTCAATCAAGCATGGATAGATATATTGAATAATTATTTTTCACACTTTTTTCTTCCTCTCTTTTCAGATCTTTTATAAAAGTGGTTGTTCCTAATAGTTTTGGTTCTAAAAATGCTCATTTTAGATTGTTTAATTTTCCTAGCTTATAAGGAAGGGTTCATAGATATTGTAAGAGATTTTTGGGGATCTGGATTCCTGACTGCAAGTCCTATCAATAAATGAGGAAGATGAGAAGTTGAGAGCCAGGCTGAAGAGTTTTCTTAAGGTCATTAACACTAAGTTCTTTCATAACTCTATTCTAACTAGAAGGAACACTAATAAAATTCATTGCCTACTTGTTAATGATAATCAGCTAATCAACGATGTAACTTCCATTCATAGAATGGTGTTTGACTTCTATAAGGAACTTCTTGGTTTAAAGAATCTGGATATAATTGATCCCTAGATTCTGACTAAATTTTTAGGTCACACTAGCCCCCTCAATGTTGAAGTATTATAGGACATCTAGAGGCTAGCTACCCATATGGAAATCAAGAATCGCTTGTTTAGTTTACTTGGCTTACATTAGAGATTTGTTAGTGTAAGTGATCTAGGAATTCTTATCCTTTGGTAGATTATTAAAGGAACTTAATTTTGCTTATATATGTTTTATCCTCAAACTCCTTAATACCAGCAACCTGAAAGATTTTCACCCCATCTCTTATTGTAAAACAGTGTACAAGCTGCTATCTAAGCTTCTAGATATGAGGTTGAAGGGGAGTTTGAAGAGTTCTATTCATCTTTTTAAGATTACATTTATACTAGGTAGATTTATTTTGAGTGACATTTTTCTTATTTAGGAGCTGATATGGGATTATGACACTAATATTTCCATAAAAAACTATGCAATCAAAGTGGAATTTTCAAAATCTTTTCATACTATCAACTAATATTTCATATTGTGCAATCTTCAGTGGTTTGGTTTCTCGTTCAAATTTATATCTTGGATTTATGCTTGCATTTCTTCGTTTTCTTTCAACATTCTCATTAATGGATGTCCTACCAATCAATTTAAGGGAACTAATGAAGTTAGTCATAGGATCCTCCATCCCCAACCTTTTTGTTATTACTTAGGAATTTTTCTTGAGGATAATTATTAAGAATACCTTGAACAATTCTAACTTCAAATTCCCTCACAAATGCAAACCATTAAAGCTTACTCACTTATGCTTTATAAATGACTTGATTTTGTTATCTAAAGCTGATTCTTATTTAGGTTCAGCCTTATATAATTCTCTTTAGAACTCATATAAGATCTCAGGGCTAAGAGTTAACCAATATAAAAGCATGTTATAGTTCTCCTTTGATGTTAAATTCATAGCTAGAATAAGGATGCCAATAGGATTGAATGTTTAGTCTCTCCTTTTCAAATATCATGGTGTTCCCATATCCTCCAAAAAGCTAAGGTACCAAGATTGTCTTTCATTTTTAGAAAGGTATAAAAATAAAATCAATGAAATTAGGCAAATTTTGTATACTACACATCATCATTATAAATCTCCAAACGTTGTTAGAGTAGGTACATAAGAAAAGAGGTGGTCATGAGATTCACTATGATTCTTACATAGGTATACCTATTAGGGATATGGAGAAATTTGCCTATCCTGTCTAAGGTGGATAACTTTACCTTAAAAGCTTTCCACAGTATATGTGAATGTCAAAGAATGTGGTTCTTTCCCCATACCACCTGGTACTATTTAACTTGAGGTTGCTCTAAATAATATATTAGCTTAGCTAAGTGTTTTAAGAGGCAACCTAAGGCCTTCAACTTCCATTTAATTTTATCTTTTCTTCCCAAGTTGAATTTGGATATAATTAAATTATATTTGAAGATGAATCATAATTTGAACAATTTTTTCATGATGCCTAGGCTGCAAGCTACATCAACATCTGATTTTATAGTGCTTTTGAAGACCCCTTATTTAAGAATGTGGTAGACAGTCGAAGGGTTAAATTAGAAGTTGAAGGAGTCCCCATTACCAACTTTATAATCACACTTCACTTTTAAATTATCCCTAGTTTTACAAATGATTTTCATTAACGCTAAGCCATTTCCATTGATTGCAAAATTCCATATGGATGTACCTTTTATGTAATAAGCATTGGCCTACTTGACCCACAAAGATTGTTTGTCTTAAATTAATCTCCAGGCATTTTTAGTAAGATCGATCGATTCATTAGATTGGAAGCTATAATGCCTGATCCTTCTTACTTTTGAGGTTGAGAAATTTCAGACTACTTCACTTAACTCCTCTTAGATTCTAGTTTATAACTAGACTATAGGAAGTTTTTGAGAATTCTATTTATCTTCTTACTAATGATTTTAGGAAAAACCATGTGGGATCCCCAATAAATAGCAATGGAGGATATGATTGCCTTAATTAACTGAATTCTACCTGTAATGGAGAGTTCTTTATGACTCCATCTATTGCTTTTACTAATGATTTGTCTATCAGAGGTTTATAGTCTCCCTAGGTTGGATTAACTGAGGAGATATGTAGCATCCGGACTTGGGCCGGATCGCTACTATGCAGGGCCTCGGACCCCTACTGTAAGGACCGAGGACTTGGGCCCCGCGTCCTTTGGAACCGTGGACTTGGGCCACGCGTCCCTCACTCGTTGGTACC
>JAOQML010000009.1:975085-997028 GCA_027568935.1 Erythroxylum urbanii | reverse complement strand
GCTACTCATAATTGAATTGAAAACAAAGGAAATAACAAGGTAATAAGTCTCCATCCCTAGTTCTTTAATGAAAGAAACGAAAATCCTAATTGAAATATACAGAAACGTAAAAATAAGAAAACCAGAAAAGTACAGAAATGAAAATCCTATTCTAAAACCTAGTATGCGTGAACAATGTCGTGAATAGTACCTATGTGTACTATTCACGTTTTTCTCTTTTTAATGCCTCTTCTTCCGATTACTATCCTGTCTTTTCTTGATTCTCGTCCAATATTGTATCCCCCAATTTCAAGTGGTCAATCCCCTTGAAAGATGGAAATATAATCTTCAAAGATTGTGAGAATCTCGATTTTGACTTTTGAAAAGTGATCTGCAGATTTATTCCATCTTTAGGCGTGCCCACGCTTAGTCACAAAATTGCTGTCAAATTAGGAATTTCAGATTTTCTTCATTCTTTTGCATCATTTTGATTCAATTTTGTCTCTAAGGTGTTGAAAACCATCTGTAACAATTATAAGATAATTCCATTAATTTCGGATAGTTATTTCAACACATTAAAGATAATTAAGTACAAAATAAGTGCAATTTAATGACTTAACAGCTTGGTCCTTATATGGGGGCCTTTTCCTTCTACTGGATCTCCTACTAGTAGGTATGAAGGATGGTCCCTCATTATTGTAGATGTTAACATCTGAAGTCACCATATTGGGAGTGCTACTTGAGAGTTTTTGTCATTTTATGGCTATTCATTCAAATCTATGTTGTTTTTTCCATTATAATCTGCTACTAACTCCTACTTATTATTGTTGCCTTCTTTTATTGTTGCTTCTTCATTTAGAGTTTATATATTATCAACATTTTCTAGGTTTTAGGATATTTGAACTTGAATAGTTTACCTGTAGCCTTCCAAGTTTTCCTAGGTGGTGTGGTTGGAGGCTTCCATGCATAGGATACCTTGACTACATCTTCTACCAACTCCAAATTGTCATTAAACTTAGGTATTAGGATCACTTCTAGTAAGTGCTTCATGGAATGAACTATAACACAAACTCTGGCATAGTTTATTCTACTAGTTTCTGCTATTATTTAATTCATATAGATAGCTTTGCCCAAAAAACTTGCTAGATAACTTAAACCAGTTTTTATCTAATACTCTAGAGGAATGCCATATATACACGTCCATAAAAGAATATTAGCTTGCTTGATCTCTTTACAATTTATTCTTAGTTTTCAATTTTGTAGTAGTAGTGGTTTGTTATTCACATGCCAAGGGCCAAATTCAAGGACTTTTTTAGCATTTAATTTACTATAGAACTTGAACAGGAAACTGTCCTAATCATTTACATGGATATCTTTGAATCCTAATGATTTTCATTTGTTCATTTCCCAGGCTTTCATGGCAAGGAAGGATATTTTTCTGTCTAATAAGAATCTTATTAAGGTAGCATTCTAGAGTTCAACACCTGCTTTTAGTTTTGTAACATGTGGTGAAACAATTTGAGAGTTATCAATGTTCTTTGGGGACATTAGGAGAGTTTTAACTCTGGATTAGAATCTCCAATATCTTGAGTCCATGATCTCCTTGCTTTTCTTATAGGTTCAAGATTATTGGTTTCAAATATAAGGACAGGAATGGGGAGATGTAGTAGGTAATGGTAGAGAGGTTATAGTTATAAGAGAGAGAAATGTAGGAGCCTTGGAGCTTTCCGCATATTCCAGTACCCGCATCGTGAAGGATAGAACAAGAAAATCCTTAAGAGTAGAATACTCAAGGTTTGTAGCCTTTCCAAAAGGCTACATTATGGAGTGTTATGTAAGAAAGTTTCCTAAAGTAGCTTACATTGAAGGGACAATGATAATTATAGAATAACCATTAGAGTGAATCTGGTGGTAAGGATCGAGGATGAGTAGAGGAAAAGCAAAAGGAAGAAAAGAAGAGGACTGTAGCTGAGAACTGGACGTTATAGACATAGCCTTTATAGTATCTAAGTCTAGTTGTAAGGATCATGGACGAGTATAAAATAAGTAGAAGGAAGAGAATTAGATGACTGATGAAGTAGAGGTGATAAAGGAGACTTAGACAACAAGAACAACATAAGGAAAGGAGCTGGAGGTAAGTCACAGAGGAAGCCATGATAGTGAGAGGTTAGAGCTTCTCACATTAGCAATTTACATAACCTTTTGCTATAAGAATTGGAACAATTTATGTTAGTATTGATCAAGTTTTTTTTATTTTAACTACCTAAGATATAATGATTTATAAGAAGATTTGAATGATAGATTTATTATACATGGTAATGCATTTTATAAATAATCCTTCTTTCATTATAACATGTTACAACATCTAATTAAGGTGATAAAAGCATAAGTTTTTATATTTGCATATAAAACTTTTCTTAAAAGTGAAAGGATAGAGAAACAATTATAAATTATAAAGTTCTAATATTGTTTGCATATTGAAATCTTTGCCAAGGTTAAGTTGAACTATTTACTAGCTACGGATTAAATGATTCTTATTTTGTATTTGATGGCCATGAAAAATATTTAATATAAGAATTGCTTTACACATTATCTACTAATAGAAAAATTATAAATTGAGCTTCAAAACATCATTTTGAAATTTTTTGAAAAGTTAATCATAAGTAAATTAAGTGAAAGTTTCAAATCAAATGACTAATCTCTTATATACTAAATATGCCAAAAATATTTAACTATAACTTCATTCTACCACCACAAAAGTCCTTCTAAGTTAAGATAAACTAATATGTTCCTAGTTTATCTTTTAAAAAGTAGATATTCAAGTAAAAAAACACAAACTTAATTAAAATTTAGGACATATTTAATATAACCACTTTTTGACTAATGGTATATAAAATTTTACATGTCATTGATAGAGCGTGTAGAGTGCACTGCAAAATTTACCTGAATCTGCACACTAAAAATTTGTAGCTGTGGTGAGTCAGAATCATATCTATATGGAATGTTCTGCTAATTCTCGTAATGAAAAAGGGGTTGAGTTAATGCAATTGAGAAAACAAAATAAAATTAAACTATGCAAGCAATTCATAGGAACAATCAAAAGCGAGAAAAGTGTTAAATATGTGTAAAACCCTTTTTTTTGGTTCAATCTCAACCTATGCACATTTTAACATACATCATTGCATTATCGTCTTCAAACCTCTTTTTAAACTATTGATCGTGAATTAAGGACAAGCTCTGTTAATCCTGATTTTTCCTTAGGTCATAGTTAATTAAAACAAGCTCTTTGATTAACCTTAACTATCGGATAACCGAAAATAAGCTCTCTATGTTTAATCAGACAGTTGCCTTACAAGTGAGAGAAATAGACCAATCTAAGAAATTCGCACAGGCTCGGATTATTTAAGCTAGGTTATGTTATCCTTAATAATATAATACCATTAATTATGACAAACGAATTCAAACATGACTAATACATATCGTATTCAAAGTCTTAGTAGTGGGTTCTCATGAAAAACAATCCAATAGAGCATCAAGATCATTCTTACACAATATTCAATCAATAAACACAAGATAATGTAAACAATCTGAAAAGAGGGAAAGAACACGACACACAAAGATGATATGCTTAAATGAACTCCTTGGCATCGACTTCACCTCCGAACTGGTGTTGGGAAGGGCTATTAATCACCTTTAGAGATGTCAAAACTCGAAGAAGAAATGAAGAAAATCACGTTTGTTCAAGTATGTCTTTTGCCTTCACAAGAAATTGCTTTTATAGTAAAAAACTAGGTTACAGGAGGGACAAGTGGAAAGTTTACAGGTGTGGTTTAGTATGTCATGCCTGTGAGTATGAGTCATAGGTGTGACAAAGGCTGTCACGCGGTCTCACAACCATGACTAATATTTCATGACGGTGAGACACATCCAAGGGCCATGATCTTGCATATCTTCTTTCCTTTTGGTATTTTTTTGTCTATTCTTCATTCTAACCCTTCTTCTTCTTGTTCCATGAAGCCAATTGAGTGTGAATCTCAAGAAGATGGCTCAACGAGTATGCTTTCAGCTCACTTTAGCTATTATGTTTTTAAATTGTACCTAAAATCAAATATGAACTAAAATGAGTATCTTAATCATTTTAAACCATAAATCTCTAAGTGTCAAGGACTAAATATATCAACAATTAAGTACGTATCAAGCACTACACTATTTTACCAATGGTGCATTCAAATATGAATTCTTTTTAAATGCTACTTAATTAATAAATGATAAACTTGCAGTAGGTTATATCTCCTTTATTATGTTATAGATTATAGTTTGTATAAAAACTAAAATCTTAATTTTTAGTTACATATTCGACTCTATGAGGCAGTTCAAGTGAGGGAGTAAAAGTATTAACTCAATTGACATTATAATTAGAAAGAAATGCATTTCTATTTGAATAAATATCTTATAATCCCAATTAACCCTTTGTACGAGTTAAGTGTTATGGAGGGCACATCTATATAACACCGTTTCCAATAATCTAGAATGTATGAAAATTATCCATAGCATAATATAGAAGTCAATCTTAAAAGTCCAAAGATTATGTGTATATTTGATTTGTGGTATGAGTCCGAATATCGTTATTAGCAATTTCACTAATAAGGTTATTGAATTTTTGTCATTATAGGTTGACTACATGCAAATTACATTATTTTTATACCACAATAATTAAGCTTCGTTTAAGATTCTATTAGTAAAAGTGATGTAAATAAAGAACATTGTTTTTAGTTTTGTGGTCAAAAATTAATTAATTGTTGATCAATACTAAAAAAATGAAATGAAATTGATCTCAATTTAGGTGGCAATGTTTAATATACCAACATAAACATGATTATCCTATGCATATGTTAAGTATAGGATGTGCTTCTCCGAAACATAGTTTTGAGGGGTACTCTTTCAAACCCATAACCTTAAAATTTTAACTACCTACCTTAAAAACTATTCCTTTTTTTTTAGTAAATTACAATGTTAAACGCGCACACACATACAATGAACAAATAGTGTAAGGATACCAATACCCCTATCATTATCCAGCGACAAAGTGGCATTGGAAGCAATTTTTAAGTACTATGTTCTTACTGTCTTTTGTCGGCAGATCGAAATTTCGACACTTTGTGCTGTTATTTAAACAAGAGATAGATATCAAGAAAGCGCGAAACGATGTATTGTGAAGCAGGAGCAAAAGCAAACTACGTATGTATATATCTTTTGCTTTTCCTTTTTCTCATAATCTTTTCATTTCCCTTAGCACATTATCACCAACCAAGTTGTTAGAAATCTTGGAGCAGAAGCAGTTAAAATATATCTTATCCACTTATTGTTACCAGATATAGTACTTACATCATTTATTACATGATATTTGGACACAGCTCAAGAAACACTAGAGCATTCCACTCAGAATACCCTCTTCAGATTTTACAGTATAATTCGCAAGGAATCAACAAGTGCTTCATACATATCTATCCATAAATATTCTTACTTTCTCTTTAGGTGTACATATATTCGCATTCTCGTTAAGCAACTTCCACGTTCG
This sequence comes from Erythroxylum urbanii, assembly GCA_027568935.1. Classification (NCBI taxonomy): domain Eukaryota; kingdom Viridiplantae; phylum Streptophyta; class Magnoliopsida; order Malpighiales; family Erythroxylaceae; genus Erythroxylum; species Erythroxylum urbanii. Next base: position 991,471 of record JAOQML010000009.1, on the reverse strand, counting down.
TAATTGTTTCTATACGGGACAAGATAAGATCAATGACTTCACGTTGTTTTAATTAGCTAACCAAGATGTTAAGTATAGGGAAAGAAGTTGCGATTTCTGAATTTAATTCATCAATTCCCAATCTTTTGCAGATGTATACTGTATGGAACAAAAACAAAGCGGACAGTTCAGAAGGGGGGGAAGAACCCTAATCATAGCATAGTGTGCACACTGCAAATACGTACCAAATAAAGCAAGCATCTTTATATAAGCTTTGTGTGTGCTGAAAGGGATCAGAAAAGAGACAGAGAGACGTGATGCTTGTGTTTTTGAAATAAAATACTTCTGTTATAATACTATATGGAGACGTCAGACATCATATATATTTGACATTCTCTGTAGTAGACAGGATACAGTCCATCCATACGATAACTCAATATATATATATATATATATAGTAACCTGAAATTTCACAAGCTCAATCGTCGCAATAGTAGCAGTATGTTGTAACTATATATAGTAGCTGAAGCTCAATCATCCTAGGGTTTCAGCAACAAGTGATGTCCTTGGGATGTCTACTTAGCTAGGTACTCTTCATTGATCTGATCAAAGAGGAAGTTAAGCAGCAGGAGCGACATCCGACTTGTCGTCGTCGTCGTCATCATCGTCCCCATCAGGCTCTTTGAACCTAAATATGCATATTTCAGGCAGCTGCTTCTTGCTGATGATGGCATGCATCTCGCCAGAACCAGGAGTTTTGTTTCTAAGAACCACCATTTTCGTTTGACTCGATGAGACTCCGATTAAACTATTTTTAAAGCAGAAAGAAACTGCAGATACTAATAAATTATGAGCTAGTGCCTTATTTATATTACACAAAAGGTAGTGCCAATTAGCTATCATCATCAGATGGTATTCCAAATCTTAGTACCTTTGGTATCTGCCTTTTTGGTGCTCGGAGATTTTCTGAAGAGAGAAAACGTTCAAAGACGAAATAGGGAGTGACATGTTCGAGCTATTCTCCATACACTTCGCAATAGGGGTCCACACCTGAGCTTGGCTCATGGTTTGCGGCTGCGATCCACAATCCACACGTGGAAGCAACACTCCTCCACACTCTTGAATCACATTTTCACGTGTGGGTCTTCTTTGCCCAGTAATGCGCTTTGTATGCTTGGGAGCTTTAAGTAATAGCAGAAGAGAAAGCTGGACAAGTGTCGAAGTCTTCTCATCAATTAATCGATACCAACAGATTTTAGCAAATAATTACAATACTAGTTATTGGTTTTTGGAGGATTTCCATTGTGAATTAAGAAGTTAAAATTTTCTAAACGAAGGAAAGAAGTAGAAAAATCCTCGTACATTCAGCAACCTTGAGAATAATGAACCTAGAATGCAATCTCCATATAGAAAGGCCTGAAGTTTGACATATTAGGAAGATAGGTATCTTCTGGTTTTCTGTTACAGAGTCGTCCCCTTTACAGTAGATGAACTCCTTTCATTCATTCATAATTAATCGATGATTTCTCCTTGCAATAAATAGCCGTCATATTTTCTTTAGTAAGCAGCCTCATCCTAGTCTTATACAATTCATCTTTAATTGGATTCTCCTTCTAAATCTCAAATCGTCGAAGAAATTTACATAATAGAAATTAAATGAATTAAAATTTATATTAGTTTGTACTAAAACACGACTCAAAGAATAAGAATATGATTATTTATAATATTTTATGGGTATGCAATCATGAGTACCTCTATTATACATATAAATTGTCAGACATTTACCAACGAGCACCGAATTCAGCGATAAGAGGTTGATCTTTGCTTAAGCAAGGCTGGGGTTGAACTTCCGCCTATGTATGCAGAAGTGTTAAATATTCGTTGGTGGTGAGTCATTCTTCGAAGTCCTACACAGCACGAGCGGTAACACCTAATAGGTTAAAAAAAAAGTCACACATTTTCCCTATTATTGTGTTTTCAAATTAAGTAAAAACACAATTTTTTATTGTAGTTTCCAAGGCCAAAAAGAAATGCAATACGTACTAAAGTTTGGCGGTGATTCTTGATATTATCACTGTTTTAAATGACAAGTCAAAAAGTTTCTTTTCTCGACCACCGGGTTCATGTCCTATACGCAAACTTATGCGGAAATAAGGACTTGCACACACTCACAGTTACTTGTATAATTATAAATAAATAACTATGAAAAAGGCATGTTGGGAATTGATAATTTTTTCCCTCCTGCATCGAATAAAAGATTATATAGCTATTTATAGTGATATTGGACAATTCTGAAACTCATTAAGTAAAAGGTTACTAAATACTAAGAATATGACAAAGAAAAATTTTAAAAACTGAAAATAAAAAAGGAAAAAACTAATTTAGGGATACTTAATACTAAAAATGTAGCAATGAAAACTTAAAAACATATTGAAATTGAAATTAAGGAAAAACTAATTGGTACATATTTATTACGTGAAAACTCACTCGAGAAAATTTTAAACTGCTTAGAAATATATTAATTTGAATTTGGATACATGTAATTTTAAATTGTCTCATAAGTCACTCAAATTAAATAAAGTTATTACAAAATTTCAACAATATTCAATATTTCCTAATAAACTTGAATTTTTTATAGCTCCACGTATCATTCTTAACTTGTTAAAAACAACGTACTTGTAATATCCTAGTTCGATTATTATACTGTGTAATGTGTTGTGTATGTATTTTATAGAGGATGCTTTATTTATGGCATACTAGAGTAATTTAAGAGCTTAAATGTATTATTGAGGTTATAACGGTGATTACGGATAGACTAGAGATGGATTTGGACTCGATAGGAAATTTCTAAGAAAATTTTTTAAAACTCCGAAAAGCTATGAAATGAGTTCGAACAAGTTTAAAAGCCTCAAAATGTGCTTTGAGAATTTAGGCAACACTTTTTAATAAAATCCAGTCGATTTCTGTGAATAGTATTTTTAGATGAATAGTAAATCTGGGTGAATATTATTTCCAGTTGAAGAGTGATTTTAGGTACCTAATCTCGAAAATTTGAAAAATACCTGAAATAGGTATTAGAGTCTAATGATACTGAAATGGATCAAAAATAAGTCTGATCAGATAAATTTTGGGAGTTTCGAAAGTGTAGGATTAAAATGTCTTTCGTGAAAAATAATGGGTAATGAGGATTTTAGACCTATTCAAAATTTTTTAAGTATCCAATCAATAAGCATTGACCATAATTAGAGTATTTCTTGGCCAATTTGATGATAAGATAGTTGTGGAGTAATTTTGGGATTTAATTCAGTTAGTTGGTGAATTAAATACATTAAAGGGCAATTTGGTCTTTTGACCTTATTAAGGGTAATTTGTCTTTTTACATGATATTAATAGATTCATAAGTCATTAGAGAAAACCAATGAGAAAATGATATGTGTGTGATGAGTCATTAGAGATAACCAATATGAAAGTGACATGTGTAAAGCATTAAAGAGTTTAAAAAGCAGGAATTAAGACATTAGTTGATTCATTTAGTGAGTAGCCATGAGAGAGCATCGCTAAAGAGCCCAAAACTAAAAGAAAAGAAGAGAGAAGCAAGGAGAAACGTCAGCCATTGTTGGAGAAAGGAGGGAAGAGAGAGAAAAGAGAAAAAAAGGAAAAGGAAAAGAAGAAGAAGAAGAAGGAGCTTTAACTATGAGATGGAGAAGTGTTCCATTGAGTTTTTCATGCTTTTCTACCTCCAATCAAGCATCCAATGTGATTCCATAGCCATCCAAACGAAAAAGAAGAACAAAACGGGTTGGTAAGCTTACTAATTTTGTTAAAAATTTTGATTTGTATGGTTGAGAATTGGTTTTGATAGTATGAATTGAACCCTTTTAATGTGATATGAAGGTTTTATTGCATTGGAAGTGATTTGGAGAAGAAAAATCAAGAAAGCTAACGTGTGGAACCTTGTTCAAACTTGGTCAAAGGTGAGATCTATTGCCTAAAGTGTTTTATTTTGCTATTTGATGATTTAAGATTAATGAATAACATTAGGAAGTTAGTTTAATGAAGAACGAATGAAAGAAAAAACAGGGAAATGATTATATGAGTCTTCGACCAAGGTTAGGGTTTTTAATGTGTTATGATCCAAAATTCTATTTTGATTTTTTGTGATGTTGACAGCATGATTTTGATGCTAATGAAGTAAAGAAATGAAAAAAATTGATTTGGAATTTGTTTTGGTTGAAATTCGGTAAAGGGTATTTGAATTTGTAAAAACTTGTTAATGAAATTTTATAGCTTAAATGTGTATATTAAAATGTTATGGAAGTGAATTTGGATTGATTTTAAGTGTTAGAAATCAAATGGAATTGAATTGGAAAAGTTTAATGTTAAACAGATTAAGTTTAGCCTTAATTACATTTTTGGTATAAAAGTATGGTTACGATGTAATGACCATGTGAATGTGACTAAGGATGGTCATTAAGTATATTTCTGGTATTGGAATTATTAAATGAAGTGTTGTGTCATTATTTATAGAAAAAATTAGTATATGGAGTGTATGCGGAAAGTAATAAGGTTGACATGGTTTATGGTGTATTTGGTTGGAAAATGTATTAAGGAGTTGAATGTATTCGTATAAGGGTTTTGGATTGGAAAACAAAACCAAATGAGGATTTTGAAGTGATGAAAAGGAAACTGGCAAGTTGTGAGTTTTCTATCCTTTTCTTTGCTACTTGTCAGTTTGATGTCTTTTAGTTTTAATGCTTCTCCTTGTTCGTGTTAATTTTTGTCTTTTTTTAGACCCCTCTTTTACGTTTTTGTATCAAATTAGCAATAATATGATATTTAAATGGGTGATGGTTATTATTTAAAAGAATTTGTTTGTTATGTATGTTTTCCCATTTAATGGTTAGAGATGCATCGTCATGAAATAAACTTGACCGGGATTAGAAATGCATAATATGAGTGAATGAGTGTACTTGCATGCTTAAAGTGATTGATGAATGAAACTTTTCTTAGGTAGGAATTTGAGCCTTTTAAACTATTAAACACCAAATTCAAGTATTATTTCTTGAGAGTATTCTTTCATCCTTAAGGAACTCTAGAACTTGCTTGCAGATGCTAGTTGAGATCACATAAACTTATGCAAACATTGAAATGAATAAGGCAATTAGGATTTTCCCCTTTTGTTTAAAAGGCCACCATAATGTCACCTTTAGTGAGCCCTTTTGAGCTTAAACAAAACCTTTTCTTTCTTTAAACCCAAAATATGAGCCTTGACTTTGATTGTTTATCCTCTTCATTAGACCTACCATAAAGCAAGTTGAGCATTTTAATGTGTACAATTGGGTTTAGGGAATAACTGTTTAAACAAGTGTGGGGGAATCATAACATGTAGTTGGCTTTTAAGTTATGAATGGGTAGGGTTGTAACAATTTGTATCTCTCCTCCACATTTTTCTCTTCTAAACTTGATCTTGATCTAAATAAATAAATGAAAAATATAATAAAAATAAAAAAGAAAAGAAAAAGAAAAGAAGAAAAAGAAATAGAAAAGAAAAGGAAGGAAGAGAAGATAACCAGAAAATGAAAAGAAGATGAGAGAAGTAACAAAGGGAAGTGTTAATTTTGTTAAATGAGAGGAAAGAATTGAATGTTGTATGGTTCATTCTTTTGTATTATTTTAAATGCTTAATTTTTATTATGGTTTTAAACTGTGATATTCCTTTTTACTACATTTAGCCTGGCCCCATTACAACTAAAATAAAGACCTTCGAATTGATATTTATGTCTAATATGAGTAGTAGAGATTAGATTGGTAAGCAAGGTTATGGTAAATGCCTTACATGAAATGAACGATAAGTGAATACATATCCTACCTTTGAATGATTAAGAGAATGAAGAGTAGAGTGTGTGTCTATCAAACTTGTTGATGGTTTTTTTAATTGAACTTCTTGTTGATTTTGGCTAAATATGTAAGAATAACTTGTTCATTGAGTATTATGAGTTTCAAGTTCTTAAGTTATGTTTATTGAAATGATCATTGATATCTTTGACTATTACTTGGGAAAATTGTTGTTTCCATTGTTTGCTCTTTTATAGTCTAGTGTTCTTTATTATGCTTAAGGACAAGCATAGTTTAAATGTGGGAGAATTCTTGTGTCTAGTTTTTATTGCTTTTAATTGCCTTCATATCTTGATTTTGGTTACAAATCCTTGTGTTTCGATCCAAATGTGAGATAAATTGAGTAGAATGGTGTGACTATTGCATGAATGTTAATTAGATTATTTTGTGAATTTTGCATAAAGGTTGAAGGGAAAGTTAACGTAAATTTGCATGAAAGGAAAAGAAGAAAACAATGCAAGGTGGTGACTAAAGGTGTCACCATCGTGACAAGTTTTGTCATGGTGGCGACTAAATGTCAACACCATGACATGTTAAGTCACGGCGGTGACTTAACTTGTCACCACCATGGTGACTAAACATGTCACCACCGTGACCAAGATTACACGGGGTGACAATGAGTCACACCCATGACTACTATGCTCACCTCATGCAAGTTCTTATGCACTCCTTTAATTCACTGTTTTATTATGTGGCAGCTGTAGGTTGAAGGGGCACAAAAACCTAAACCTAGAAGAGGCTACAAATAGAAAGGATAGGAGGGTGCGACGAGAATCATCATTCATTTATCATTCTTCACTCAACACACTATAGACACTTTAAGAGAGAGAAAATAGAGAGAAAGAAAGGAAGAAGAGAAGAGAACAGAGAGAGTCGATGAAAAAAAGAGAAACATGGTAGAGAATTAGAAGCAGAACCAAGCCTTCAACCATTTAGTGAGAACAAGCTAAAACAGAAGGCAAGAGTTAATACGAGAAGCTTAAGAGGGGCAGTGTTTCTTGTTTATTTACTGAACTTATTACTTTGTTAGCCTAACCTATTGTTACTTTGCTATCTTTTCATAGTTCATTTAGTATTCACTGTTTTATTACTTTAATACTTCTATTGGTAGTAACATGGGACTGAAGTGTATGGAGATGATGAACTGTGTTTATATTATGATAGGCTGATCTCTTTTTCTTAAGAATTAATGTAGCTATTTTAGTTGATTATGTATGATTGAGTTATGTATTTATTGTCTTATTTATTTTTATGGTTTCTGAGCTGAATGGATGTAATAGAATATCCAAAGTTTACATCATTTTTTAGTATTAAATGAAGGACAGAGAGGCGAAATTTAATACGGATTGAGAAACTATGGACGCTTAGGTTAAGAACTATAAATATATTAACTTAAGTGGTTGAACGAGTGTTTAATTTGTGTAAGTTTTAATAAATAACTCTTGATAATCCGCAAGTGCACAGTTCATTGGCGTAGTATCTAAGGTGTCGAACCCACGAGGAAGGATAATCTAATCCTTGAATCTAAGGCCAGAAAACAATACAAAAATTCAAATTGCAAGAAACTAAAAAATGAGAAATTAATTCAAATAATCAAATCAATTTAAGAATCAGTCACAGAAAAAATATTACTAAATAATTGCAACACACCCAAGAATCAACCGAACGAAATTACTAATTGAGAAAAAGGGAATTTCACCTATCCTTAATGTTAACCTAACTGATTATGAATTACTGGATTGTTGGTTCTAGACGATCTTAAGGTTGATTACTCTCTCTCTCGAATTATAACCATTATCCCTAAATCGTAACCCCTAATCAGATTATGGAGGTCGTAATTTCTTAATTTACAACCTATCTAAAAACCCAATTAGTTCTGAAGTTCTCTAATAAACTACCGGAAACCTATGCAAGATATCTCTTCCCACAACTTACTGATTTATTTTAATTCTAATTCTATTAAATCACTTAACTTTTGTTATCCCAATTTAATCGTTTTGCATTTGATTCACCTTCCCAGTTTATTATTGAATTATGTAATCGTATAATTAAGTCACAACTAATCCAATAAACACATAAACAATCAATTTTCATTAATTTAAAAAATAAAACTCCAAAGGTGAGTTTAGAACATCTTGAACATTCAAAAATCCGATCATCGAACTGTTATTCCAATTCTACAAAATAACAAACTGAAAATAAATAGGAAATATGATTTGAACAGATGATGGTAGGCAGTGATGTCGGGAAACTCCTGATTTGAGAAGTACGTCGAATCACTTTCTTCTACTTTTCTCGCTTCCTTCTTCTCTTTTTCGATCTTTTGATGAAATCTCTCTAGGATTTCTCCAAAAGTGGCTGATGCAAAAAGCTCCCTTTCCTCGTTGTCTTGTTTTTTTAAATATCTTTTGTATTCTGAGCAACCTTAGGGTTTTTTGAAGGTTCAAAAGGTCCAAAAAATCTCTCGAAACTTGTACTTTTTTAGTGTCTGTGTGTCTGCTCGATGCTGGCCACAATTGTGGCCCACATTCAAGCCTTTTATCATGATCGTGGCATGCAGGCCACAATCATGGGCCATGTCCTGGGCTTTTGTCACAATTGTGGCATGTGAGCCATGATCATAGGCCAACCCTGGTGCTTATGTGACTATCGTGGCTTGTTGTGTCATGATTGTGGGCCGTTGTTTCTGCCTTAATGTCTCAGAAACTTCTCCATTCTTCAATGTTGGCCCTAAAACAATAACAAACACATCAAGGTACCTGAAAAACATAATATTTATGCTAAAAAACTTGTACTAACCTATAAAACACTTAAAACATGAATAATTAACAAACTAACATAATTCTAACCTAAACAAAAACTATACGATTGAATTAATAATTAAATACATGTTAAACTAAGCCCTAGAACATGATGCAATTTGTATTTATCAACAGCCCCAAACTTAAATGTTTGCTTTTCCTCAAGCAAACAAAACAACAAACGCACAAAATCACGAAGCACATAATGCAATAATGAGAAAATGTCTTCAACTTCATGAAATAAATTTAACTTTAAACACAATCATTCAAGTTATTTCAAATTATTAACATGCAAAATCTGCATCTAAGGTCTTTAGACTAAACATACATAGTAATCAAAACCCAAATGTCAAGTTACTCACCTTTTTCAATTGTATACACACATTAATATTTCTTTGGTCATTCAAACTCTGTAACTACTCATAAATACGTTTTCATGAAAAGTCAAGCTATTTATAAGTTTGCTAGGTTTTATTAGAAAATATTTTTTATTTATTTACTTTTTATTTAATATTTTGTGGATATGGACTAGTTTTTTACTCAGAGGCAAACATTGGTGATGAATGTCGATTCGGTTTCTCGACTAAGTCATGTTTTATTAAGATGCTTGGTTGAAACGTCATTATAGCCTTTTGATACGGAGGCACACATTTATGTTATGTGTCAATCTGGTTACTCAGCTGCATCACATTCTCAACTGGCTACTAGTTCTATTCATAACCCAAAGGCAAGTGGAATAGTTATTTATTTATTTATATTTTTTTGCCTACCTTGTTGCTTTAGCTACTGATTTTCATAAAAAATACTAGCAAAGCTACTTTATTCGAAAGACCTAAAATTATGAATGAATGTGACAATTTAGAGGGTGGCAAACTCACACTAAATCCTAATTAACTTGTATATTTAGCCAAAGAACCCAATTCACTAATTTTGCGAGCTAATGAATCTTCATAACCTTATAGACTATCTTTAAAATTAAATAAATTTCAATCCATTTAATCTGTTGACATATTCACATAATTCACAAAATGCAACCTAGCAAACTATCATACAATTTGCATCATTCACACTCAAAGTAAAACATATAACCCTCCCCACACTTGAACAACACATTTTCCTCAAAGTGAGAAGGAGAAAAAGAAGCATGCATGTCAAGAAGAAGCATAAATTAAAGTAAAAAATAAAATAAAGACTAAATTTAAAAAGAAAAGGGTTAGAAATAAAGCCTCGCGGTGATGGAGGTGGGGATGGTGTCTGAGGTGATAGTTGGATGCCTTGAGCGTCAAAGTAATGATGGATACGACGTATATCTCGGCTCTGAGGTCATTATGTTTGGGCCATCTCCTTTATTCTTCTAAAGTTCTCCTCAAGTGTATCTGTAATTACCTTAGTGTTCGCAGAGATTGTCTCGAGCACTTTCTTCCAACCTGGTTCATCTATATCTTCTTCCGCTTTAGATTCCTCACTAGTCGAGTCCTTTTTTGCCTGCTGACGCAGAGCTATGCTCAAACTCGCCTGACCAACCCTGATCTTCACATGAGTCTTTTGGTTGATATCTTAGAGTTCCATGTTATGGGACTTAAGGATTTGAACACGCCATAGATGATGGTGATTTAGAAAATCTGGGAGGTAGATGCTTAAACCACTACAATCCATGCCATAAAACTCAGCAATGGCCAAAACTAAGTACTCTATACCTAAATTGTTGCTCCTCTTACGTAAAGTTGCAACAATTATGTTCAGCATATGTGTGGAGGTGCCCACTGGGGTGTTATGATCCATGCACCACAATAGGAAAAGTTCCTTTGTTGATCACTTATTAGTTTTTGATTTATCAAAAACCGTTTGACACATGAATTTATCCAATAACAAGTTCTCATTGGTTCTTATGATGTTGTTATGGGCATTTTTAATTTCAAATCGCTTTAACCCAGTGGGTTCATTCCAATTGTGAGAAGCACAAAAATCATTGTGGTGATCGATAATGGAAGACTCGAGGAGCCCATAAATATCACACATGATTTAGATGTTCAGCTCATAATTTCTTTCCCGTAACCTAAACTATATTTCTTTAGGGTTACTAGGTTCATAATAAAGAGAAGTGAAGAATTATAGAGTGAGCTCCTAGTAGACAAGATATTGGAAGTGTATAAACTTCGCTCACTAAATTCTTTTTGCTAGCTTCTCTACCTTATCTCGTAGTTCTAGCTTATCAAGTGTGTCAAAATCAAAATATTTCAGAACTGCAATTTGTTTAGCATTAAGGGATTGGAAATGAAAACCTTCCTCCTCTACGTAAATTAGGATGGATGCTCTAAAGTCTGCCACCCTATTCCTTCACCCTCATCCCGAGATTTGGTTTTATCTCAATGATTGATCATGTTTTGCTGACTGCTTGATGCGTGGTAGATTAATTGCGCTTTGCTGATTGCTTAATGCGTGACATACTGGCTTGCAAGTAGGTGGAGTTGGATTAAAGTGAAAGTTTGGAATTTGGTTAGAGAGAAGTGAGAGTGTTTTGAGGTTCTAAACTTAGGGAGATAAAGTTAAAATGAAATTGAGTGAAAAGTGAAGTAAAAAATGAATATATAGGTCAATAAAGGGTAAAATGACAAAGATTTAAACTAAAAATTGCATGGGACAAGTTTACCACCACGATCTCCACCAATTTCTGATTTTATTCTTCTGTTGTCCTTGTACACTTTCTTAAGATCACTTCTTAACTCTTTATAGCTCTTTCACCTCTCTTTTCCTTACTTCCTCAATTATCTAATTTATGTCAAAGTCTTATGCCTTCCCGATTTTATTTGTAAAAGAAATAACCTAACTACTGAATTCAAACTATCTAAAAATCAAAGGAAATAACATAGAATTTACAATGCATGGGTTGCATCTCATGCAGCGCTTCTTTTAGCATCGGTAGGTCGATGCTCTAAACTCAGTTAGGATCAATTATAAGCAGATTGCTTCCACTTTTTTCATTCAACATCAGTTTTGTAGCCTGCAAATAAGCTACAAATTGTAAAATAATTAGGAATACAATATTGATAACATTATAAAAACCAATTAAGCTCAATAATGTCCTATTTTCGAGTGAATTGTCAACAAAACAGGGAATAACAAAACTCCCTTAATCTTCCATTGAATCTAACAGTTTGTCCTGTAAGAAGGTGAGTTGCTCTCTTTCTTCCTTAATCACCTTTGTCTCCTCCGCTTCTTCCACTTTAGGAATAGAGACTTTCATTGCTTCTTCAAACTCGATGTCTATTTCCATCTATTCTTCGTCCTTTTGCTATTCAGAAGATTCAAACACATCAATTATCCTGAATTAGCTACTCTCCTTTGGATTCTTTAATACATCATTCATGTTGCATATCACTTGGTCATCATTAATCTGAAGGATAAGGTTCTTTTCATGGTCATCTACCAAAGATTTTTCGATGTTCACACATGGTATATCAAAAATTGGTGAATAATAGAGAGGGTTGGCATTCTTTTCTTCATCCTCTTTCTTTGTCTCTTAGTCTTCAATAAGGTGGGTTTTAGTTTGGTTTTCCACTGTTCCTTCTGGTTCTCCCCCATTCTTAGGTTCGATAGCCTCATATTGCTCTCTTTGATGAAGTTCCATATTATTTAGAGAGTCTTCCATACTTCTCTTACAAAATTCACAAGAAAGTTGTGTCACTTGAATCTCTATATTGTGAATAGACGAGGCATGATTTTTCGTTACTTGCCCAATTTGCTCTTCTAGTCTCTTCTGGCCCTCTTCCATGTCCATAAGCATATCCAGGATCTTGTCCAACTTAGAATCCCATGAACTAGACTCATCTTACTGAAATCCTTATAGGTCTTGAAGTCCTAAGTGAGTCCTTACATTATTGGACCAATAGAAATTTTGGTGGTTCTGCCACACCGAAGTGTACATATTCTAATAAGGATCGTTACTTCCCTAACTATAATATGCCTCATTTTGGTTCGCAAAAGTTTCTTATTCCTTATAATATCTATCCTCCATCATTTTTCGTTCCATTTCTTCTTAGCATCTACCTCTTAAGATGTCTCATTTTCACTCTAAGATGTCTTGATGTGTCTCTACTTTACACCTCAAACTTCTTTCTCTATTTTATTAACAAAAAAGATAGTGAAAAAGCCTATGGCTAAAGAACCAAACTAATTGTCTCCCTGGTAACAACACCAAAACTTGATCGGGTGTTTGATGTGTGTAAGTTTTAATAAATAACTCATGATAATTCATAAACGAGTGGTTCGTTAGCGTAATACCTTAGGTTTTGATCCCACAAGGAGGGATAGTCTAATCCTAAAATCTAAGGCCAGAAAATAATACAAAAATTCAAATTGCATGAAACCAAAAAGTGGGAAATTAATTCAATCAATCCAATCAATTTAAGAATCAATCATGAAAATACTATTACTAAGCAATTACAACACACCCAAGAATCCACCTAAGGAAATTTCCAATTGAGAGAAAGGGAATTTTACCTATCCTTAATGCTAACCTAACTGATTATGAATTACTAGATTGTTAGTTCTAGACGATCCTAGGGTTGATTACTCTCTCTCAAGTTATAACTATTATCCCTAAATCATAAACCCCAATCAGATTATGGAGGTTGCAATTCTCAATTTACAACCTATCCAAAACTCTAATTAGTTCTGAAGTCCTCTCATAAACTATTGGAAACCTACGCAAGATCTCTTTTTACACAATTTACTGATTTAATTTTATTATAATTCTATTAAATCACCTAACTCTTGTTAGCCCAATTTAATCATTTTTAATTTGATTTACCCTCTTAGTTTATTATCAAATTATGCAATTGCAGAATTAAACCACAACCAATCCAATAAACCCATAAAAATCAAATTTAATTAATTCAAAAAATAAAACTCCGAAGGTGAGTTTAAAACATCTTTAACATTCAAAAATCCTATCATCAAACTATTATTCCAATTATATACAATACTAAAACTGAAAATAAACAGGAAATACAATCTTAACAGATGATGGGAGGTAACGACTTTGGGAAACTCTTGATCTGGGAAGTACGCCAAGTCAGCTTCTTCTCCTTTTCTCTCTTCCTTCTTCTTTTTCTTGATCTCTCGATGAATTCTCTCTAAGGTGTCTCAAAAAATGGCTAATGCAAAATGCACCCTTGCCTCTTTGTCTTATTCTTTAAATGTCTTTTATATTCTAAGCAACCTTAGGGTTTTTTTAAGGTCCGAAAGGTACAAATTGTTGGGTTAGCCATGGTTATATACATCACATGCATGCAGATATAGTGGAAGTGTTGGAACCAAGATTCTTATACCATGATAACTAGAAAATCACAGAATCTCACATGCATGCAAGGATATGTAAAGAACGTGAAATAACAAAACTTTTTACCTTGTGTATATCCTCCTTTCTTGTTTCTTCTCCTTGTTTAGGTTGTTGCAAACACCAAACCCTTCCTTGATCACCCAAGAACACGTAAAGAAGGAAGATGAAATAATGTGTAAAGGTTTTAGAACACCAATCTTGATGAATTCAAGTAGGTGTTCAATATGGGAGATAGATCAAAGTTATATTGCTTGAATGTAAGATTTATACAACAATTTCATAAATTTACATGAAGATAACCTAAGAACACTTCTCACTCTCTCTAGAACTCTTCTAGAACCTTTTCTCTATGAATTGAGTGTGTAAGAAGTTAAGGAACCCCGTGCATATAAGTGAAGAACTCACTTATATGTCACTTCACAGCTTTTGTCACAGTCGTGGGCTTACTTGCTATGATCGTGGCATGCCTCGCCTTAGACCACAATCGTGGCTTGCTTAAAATAGGTCATACATACTTATTTTTAATCTGATTTTTTATACGTATGACCTTTAGGTTCCCGGCTATTTTAGGCACTTGAATTAACTCTTAATTTAAGCACATCATAAAGGGTTCATGATGCCTATTTACCGGAATATAAGTTGATTAACATACAAACTCTTTGATAGTTAATTATCCAACTTATGAACCTTTCCATAGATGATTACAGTGCAATTCATTCTTTCACCATACTATATCCCACTTGGTTTAGAGTATGGGCTATGTGTCAACTCCCATTAAACTAACTACATCGCATCTAGTCCAAATGATGTTAATTCTTGTCTTGGGATCTCATTACTCTATTTGTTATTGAAGATTTTCTTCATGACACAAAATTGCTCTAACCAGAGGCTCTTGAGTAATGACCCTGACAAGAGGTCGTGGGTATCATCTCCTTCTATCAGGAGTGGTGAATCTTTCATTAGCTGCTTAATTACCTTCGAATACAAATAGTTATACCCAATCACCACCCTAAGAGCTACCTCGTCTTGAGGTAACAAGGAATGATGTCAAAACACAAGATTTATACCCAAGATATCCTTAGGTACCTCAAGTCTAAGGATATTTGCACCATTGCTATAATGAGATTAATCATTGATATTTGATAGATCATATATATGATAATCTCATAGCGGGTTATCTGATCTACTTACTACCCTTAGTAAGCATCCATATATTAACTCTAAACATCTCATGCTTACAGTTTATGAGATCCATTGCTTGATCAAATTAAGGAATATAATATGTGCTAGTTTGTTTGGATTAATAATGTCCTGTCTTATTAATACTATGACAAGGGATTATTTAGATACTAACATAATTACACATGATAGTACATATTATCTCCCTGATCAGATGATGTCTTTATCTTCACATCACCTCTATCAATTATCTCCCTGATTAGGTGATATCTCTTGAGTACGTGCTTGGACCTTTGATGAGACCTCAATTCCTTGGCTTGAGCAATAGCCCCATTGTTGTCACAATACAACAATATTAGGTCTACTTTGTTAGGAACCACTCTAAGTTCCATGAAGAACTTCTTGATCCAAATAGCTTCTTTTGTCATTTTCGTAGCTACAATGTACTCTAACTCGGTTGTCGAATCTGCAGTTGTCTCTTATTTGGAACTCTTCCAATTGACTGTACCACCATTCAATGTGAGAACATAACCTGACTGGGATTTAGAGTCATCCTGGTCATATAGAAAATTGGCATCTATATACCAGCTCACTACGAGATCTCCATTTCCATATAGCAAGAATGCATCCTTAGTCCTTCTCAAGTACTTTACGATATTCTTGACAGCCACCCAATGACCCTCACCTGGATCCGATTGATACTGCTTGTAACAATTAAAGCATAAGATATATCGAGTTTTGTACATAAAACAACATATATGATTGATCCTACTGCTGAAGCATACGGGATCATACTCATGCGAGTCCTCTCATCTTGTGTCTTAAGACACATAGATTTCGAGAGTTTTATCCCATGAGTCACAAAAAGAAACCCTCTCTTGGACTACTGTATGCTAAATCTATTTAGCACTTTGTTTATGTACGTTGACTGTGAACGTCCTAGCAACTTTCTTGATCTATCTCTATAAATTTTTATTCCTAATATATAAGTTGCTTCTCTAAGGTCTTTCATGGAAAAATTACAGGACAACCAAACTTTGAGTGATTGCAAACTTGAGACATCATTTCCTATAAGTAATATGTCATCCATATATAACACAAGGAATATGATAGCTGATAGTGTGTAAATCTAACATGTTTTAGTTCCTAATTCTATGCTTATTTGGTGATTTATTGTGCTTAAATGTGAGC
>JAOQML010000009.1:936771-974985 GCA_027568935.1 Erythroxylum urbanii | reverse complement strand
TAACCAATATCACCACGCTTAGCTGGGCGAGGGATAAAGTAAATAGGAAAAGGTTTTATATATGTATATATATAGTTAATAAATTTGTAGCCCCCTTATAAGGTTGTTGAAGATTGTTGACTCAGATGAGAAGCCATCTTTGGGATATATAGAGCTCAAAAAACAATTATAAATCTTTTTAAAGGAAAGTAGAAATTGTATAAGCCTTATAAAAATATTATTGATCGATGATGGGAAAAGCATTTTACTTAAAGAATCCAGTTAGTAGCTTATTTTCGTAATCCTTATTGCTTATATAGTGGAGAAGCATATACAATTAATATTATGGGCCATTTGTTTGATGTGATTGAATACAAAGGTATTTTCTCTATTAAAGAGCAATCACAAGCGATAAATGAAAATAAATTATATCGTGAAGGTTTAGAAAGTTTTGCTAGATCATTAGCAAAGAGAGAACTTATGATGAAAAAATGCAGCCCGGTAAGTTTTATACTTTTAATTCATTATTTACTTATTAATAATATTTTTTATCATAACTATTAATTTAAAATACAGATGGATGGTAGAGATTATTCAGTGACAGTGCTCCATCATTGAGAAAACTAGCTACGTACTAAGTTACTCAATCAAACAGCTTCTTCATCAGGTTGTGAACGTAATTTGAGTGTTTTTAAATGTGTTCATACAAAGAAACGAAATTGTTTGGAACATCAAAAACTTAATGACCTTGTTTACGTTACTTATAATTTGAAAATGAAGAACAAGTATTTTATAATTTTTTTTATTTCAATAATTTTATTTTTATTATTGAATTTATAATTTCTCTATTATGTATTCAGAGTGCTTAGTAAGAAGAGAGCATATGATCTAGTTGACATTGATTGTATTCAACATACTGATTTTTGGATCGAAGAAAAGAAACCATCGCCTAATCTTGATTATAATGAACTTGAAAAGACGATTTATGAAGAAAATATATTTGTCACAATGAATGAATTAAGAACATCCACTAGTAGTCAGTTCAGATCTTATTTTAATCATATTTAAGTTAAAAGTATAATGTATTACAAGTTTACAATTGATAATAATTTCATACATTACTAATTTGTAATTTATTTTAATACAAGAGCAGAAGTTGATGCAAATACTTTGGATGAAAGCGTAGTTTACAAATCTTTAAATAGTATTAAAGAATTTGGAGCTTTTGACGATGATGAGACATAGCCTCCTTCAGAAATACAATTTTGATTTTTATTGTTATTTTAAGTTTTATATTAGACTCTTATATATTTATTATTAGGTCATTATATAATAATAGACATTAATGTATTTTTTATTTCAATAAAATATCTTATTTTTACTTATTCTTATAAGTTTTACTTCTAATTTATTATATATTGGTTTTATAGCGGTTCACTGCCGGTTGAACCCTTAAATGTTAAATCTTTCCTTCAACTAGTTTTGTAAGGCCCCAAATTGTACCCTAGTTGGGATGTTACATTATCATGAAAATACATGTATGATTGGTGTTAAAATTGTGATATGATTGAGAATTTCATATGACTTGAATTTTTGGTTTAGTTGATCATACTTAGTGAATTTGAATTATTAACACCATTAGATAATTGAGGTATTAAAATGTACATTTGGACTAAGAAAATTATCAAGTGACAAGATAAGTTGGTATATGAAAATTGGATGACTAGGTCTTTACATTGAATGACATTTGACATAGCTAAGGCATTGCCAAATGGCATAGTTAATAAATTGACAAGTGGCAGCAATACGTGAGAGACAAATGGCCTAATATATTGGTGACATTTGATAGCTCCTATATGGGAAAAATGAAGAACATGCATAATGACATGTGCTATTACAATTTGATGACACCTTGCATTGGATGAGACAAGTTTCTACTGGAGTAATTCCTGTTTTGCTCATTCTTCACCATTTTCCACGCTCTCCATCGAAACTCTCTCTTACTCTCACAAACCTTCGATTTTTCTTTAATTTGGATCATCATCATTTGAGATCTTTGCAAGATGCTGCATCAAGGAAGCTAGATCTTGTTACCTTTTATGTTGTCTTTTTGGTACTGAGATTTGAGCCTTGATCTTGTGTGTGTGATGGTTGCTTGGAAGGGCTAGGTTAGCTGGTTCTTTGGAGTTGAAATTTGAAGATAAAAAGATAAGGGAATGCTAATCTTCATTGCATGTTATCATATGAATTATTTTCTATTTGAATTGGATAGAATATGTATTGACTTGATGATGAATTGAGGTCTGGAACAAGATAGTTGTTTGACAACTGTTGCTTGGATTTTTATGCATGAAAGATCATGGATTGTGAGATGCTTAATGAATGACTTTGAATTGGTTCAAGACATGAAATTGATGTGTAATTGAGGTATGAATTAGGTGGAATTTAAGTGGAATTGATAAACTTTGGAGAAGAGGTGTGGAAGGTGTAAGATGTGGGTTAATTGTAGTGATTTCACTAAATGGACTTTGGTATTTTGGCCATAACTTGACCTGTAGATATCCAAATAGGGTGATTTTAGTTGTGGATTAAACTAAATATATATTTCTATAACTTTCATGAAGAAATAGAATTTTAGATCTATCTCAAAGGGTTTTGAAATGTGGCTTAAAGTTGAGTTTTGGATTTTGTAACTATTTGAGAACAGTCTGTAGTGTTTTTAGGGTTAACACTAGGAATAATGAACCAAATTATATGAACTTTAGTTCATTAGAAACTTAAGACATAGAAAAATATTTGTTTAGAAGAACGTATTGCATGAAAACCTCAGTTTCTATGTCAACATAGCCATAAAAATTTGACCCGGAACCTGTCCTGAAAAAATTCTAGAAAAAGTGTAGAAAGTGGCGGGAAACATTCTAGTGGCTAAACCCACAATCATGGGAATGCCCCAATGATCATGGGAAGGCCATCAACGTGAGTTATTCTTCTTTTATGTGATGTTTGAAACAACAAATGGTAAGGTACTTTCCTATGATATATATAGACTTGAATGGGACTTGAAAATGAACCTAAGTGATGTTAGATTAATTGAGTAAAAGTTAATTTAGTTATGGATTGTTAATTGAGGTAATTACTTAAACAATGTGTGATTATTTAATGATGCGTCTAATGTTGAAAAGAATGATGTGATTAAAGATGAATGTATTCTTATGAATACTAATGTGTTTTAAAGGTTTATGTTATGAGAATTGAATATGATTGTTTACAAATTGGAACTTTATGTCATGATATGGAATGTGTAGATACCTAATGCCTTTAATGGTACATTATTGCAATGTTTATGCTTATAAGGTATGATTAGTTGGATGTGCATATATATATGTTCAATTTGAGGAAAGTGGAATAAAGACATAACATCTTTTGCTTGTGATTGTGAAATCTGAAATGGATTATTTTAAAATTGTCAAGTCCTAGTCGTGGGTAAATAGGCATGTCTAGAAGGGTCTGCAATTGCTCCTATAACCAGACACTAAGGTGTCTTCTGTAACTAGACTCTTAGGTGTCTTCTGTGCCAGACACTCTAGTGTCTTCTAATTTTAGACACTTTTGTGTCTTCCGTTTTAGAGACTTAAGTCTCTTCTGTTTCAGATGCCAAATATGGTATCTTCTATTCTCATCCTGTTAACCACTTTTGTAAAAGAGATTAGCAGGCTAATTTGTTTTGTATTTTAATATTTGTAATGTTTGATATAAATAAGTTCTGATCGGATAAAAGATAAGTTATGCTTTGATATAAGTTTTGTTCTATTCTGACACTATTATATCCTGTTATGAGACGTGTACATTCTGTTCTGAAGCAATGATGTTTTGTTCTGATACTTATATGTTTTGTTCTGATGCAAGAATTTTCTATACTGATGAACTACATTCTGTTCTGAGACAAACAATGTTTGGAATGCTCTTTAATATGAACAATTAAAGATTGCTTATGATATGATCTGAATCAGTATATGTGAATGTTAGACGACTGTTAGAAACAATTGCTAGTTTATATCTTGTTTAGTTATTCCCCACTAAGCTTTATGCTTAGCACGGTGGTTTTACCTTCGTATAGGTTCTGATAAGAAGGCTTAAAGACTGAGATAAAGATAAACGCAGTGGCCAATGAAGGACTTGATATGATTTTGGAAAATGATATGTTTAAGTTTTAAGTTGTATTTCAATGTGTTGAAACAGATTGTATTTTGTATAAATGGTTTGTAATAACTATAATACATGATGGATTTATATGTAAGGCATGTATGTGATGAATACAATATATACATGATGTTCTATTTATAACCCGGTGATGTATGAATGTTAAGTATATTACCTTATTTTCAATAAATTTTTGGAATATCTTGGCATGTTTTGGATTGTTTCCGTACTGTTTTGTGTAGTATCTGCATATCCTTCTAGGGGGATGTAGGTGTTATAGGTTTGATGTCCGATTTGGTTTTTAAAACATTGATCATTACCATAAAGGAAAATATAATTTATTTGGTGGAAATGTATTTGTTATGGTCCCGAAACTGAGATCGAGTTACAGGGTGATTACTTGCAAAATCAACTTGTAAACTTTAAGGAGATGAATGTTTATTTGATTTTCTTCCTTTACGACCTATGGTAAGTGACGATATAGGCTCATTAGAGAGAACCCAAAGATCTCTTGAATTCAGAATTTGAGATAAAATTTTCTTCTCCCTCTTTCCGTTCCCACTTACAGCTTTTATAAGATGAAAATAACCAACTCCTACACTACAGAAACCACTAGCCACTAAGTACATAAGTGGAGCCACTAAAACCTAATAAATAGGAACATAACCGAGAAATTAAAGCAGAATTAATAATATTTCAACTAAGACACGCAGTCAACTATCTTCCCACTTTCATTCCACGTCTCTAATACACCTGTCCTTTAAAGAGTTTACCCTGGGAGTGGTTCACGTGGCTGGTTATAACATGATCACCCCCATTAAAATAGAGCTTGTCCTCAAGCACAAAAGAAGGAAACCTGGTCCGAAGAGATGAGGTATATACCATACCAATTGTTACAGGTTTTATGCGATAACCAATCCCAAAAGCTAGCTTGAAAAATGGGAGAGCCCATAAGCTTATAATCCCCACATCAGTTTTTTTTTTTTTTACAGATGTGGGAAAATTAAACCTTATCATTCTACCACGCTTTGCAACCCAGGCACCAGCGGGTTAGCTATGCACTAAACCATTTCTAGCCCTGAGCGAACACTACTATATCGGCGTCATCACCCGCGTACCTATAGGCTGGCTTTAAGCTAGACCTTTTCTAGCCTCGAGCGAATACTGCAATGCCGGTGTCACCACTCGTAGGCGTAACACGAGGATTTAAAGGAGTGGTGTTAGCTCTGATACTAATTTGTTACACTCCCGAAACTGAGATCGAGTTATAGGGTGATTACTTGAAAAATAAACCTGTAAACTTTGAGGAGATGAATGTTTATTTGATTTTCTTCCTTTGTGACCTATGGAGAATGACAATATAGGTTCATTAAGAGAGAGTCCAAAGATCTCTTGAATTTAGAATTTGAGATAAAATTTTCTTCTCCCTCTTTCCGTTCCCACTTACAACTTTAATAATATGAAGATAACCAACTCCTACACTACGAAAACCACTAGCCACTAAGTACATAAGTGGAGCCACTAAAATATGATAAATAGGAACATAGCCGAATAATTAAAGCAGAATTAATAATATTTCAACTAAGCTACCTAGTTAACTATCTTCCCACTTTCATTCCCCGTCTCTGATACACTTGTCTTTTGAAGAGCTTATCTTGGGAGTGGTTCAGTGGCCGGTTATAACATCAACATATTTCTTTAAATTAAAAGTTTATTCTTCGTTCGTAGAAAATAAAATTTGTTCTTATAATTTTAATACGTGAAACAAAAAGTATTTTGATATAGAAATTTATATTTCTACTGAAAATAATATGTAAAATGGTTACTTTTATTGTTATACAACATAATTAATTGCACATACAAACGTCCATTTAGTCCATGTTTAATTCTAATGTAATATGTATTGAAGAATCAGATTAAATATAAACTAAAATGTCTTCTTGATATAAGACCCGCCCTGAAAGCAAGGTGAAGAATGAACATAAACCCTAACGTGTTAGCGTTTAAGCCTCGGCAAGTGCAGTTGCTATCTTCTGCTTCGCCCCAAATAATGCCGAGTGACAACCACCTTCTTCTTCACTCTATAGCTCGGTATTTGGAGCAAAGTGGCCTCTCCAAAACCCTCAAGAAGTTCCGATCTGAAGCCAATATCAATGTCTTAAACCCTCTTTTCCTTTTCTTCTCTTGGTTTTTTCTTCTTCTTTCTCATTAAGTTCCTGTTCTGTTTTTTGGCGCAGCAAGATGATTTGGGCACGTCCTCTTTTGATTTGGAAGAGATGTTCCGCAACTTTTTGGAGACATGGTAATGCCAATTTATTCTTTTTTTTTTCCTTTTAATGGATAAATTTTGGTTTTTCAATTTTCAACCAAGAATGATGCACATTCCCAGACTTCATGTGTTTTTCTTCCAGTTTTATATTGATTTTTAACCATTAAATTGCATTCACATGGCATGTGTATCTATATCTTTTGCAGTGGTCATGCCAACAAAAAGTTGGAGAGTCACCAAGTGCAAGGTATTTAGCTTTTCCTAGTACTTGCAGATTTTCCTTTTGTTTTGTTTTGTTGATGTTTCTTCCATCAACCTGCTCTTTTGAATTTTGGATTGCTTATTTGGTCCATCTCGGCGTAAGCTGATTGCTGAATTTACTGATGTTGATATTTACATGATACATGAATTTCTGAACCAACATCTTGAGGGCTTTGTTTTGTCTGCAGAAACTTTGAGTAATAAAAAGAAAAAGAAGGATGACTGTGATGTTGATGTCGCAGAAAAGAGTGGACAAGAACAAAATGTTGATTCGGAGATACTGAAGAAATCTCCTGATAAGAAGTGTAAGAACAAGAAGAAAAGTAAGAGCAAGTTGGATTCTGATCCTCTGGCAGATGATATTGAACCTGCTTCGAAAGAACTACCAGGGCTGACGGTTGAAAAATCCCAAGATGACCAAACTTCGGAAGATAATGTAGTAACCGATTCCCAGACAAAGACTAAATCGAAGGATAAGAAGAAAAAGAAAAACAGGTCTTCTGATCATGCTGTTGAAGATGTTCATTTGAAAACAGATGTTATGAATGCTTCAGGGGAGGACATGACTAATAAACAGGATAGACTTTCCAAGAAAAGGAAGCGCTTAACTTCTGAAGAAGACTCTCCTGAACTTGCCAATGAAAAAGAAGCGGAAGACTCAAAATGTGGCAAGACAGGAACTTCCAAAAAACCCAAGGTAAATGATGGAGAGTGCTGCAAAATACCTACAGAGAAACATAATGAGCAAGCAAACGGATACATTGAGACGAATGCAGAGCATTCAGCGACACTAAGCAACATGAAGAAGCAATGGAATGGTTCATCGGAGGTATGATTCTTGACCATCAAACATGGTGACATGTCTTGTTATTTAGCTTTTAGTTTCTGAAACTGAAAATACTTAACCACAGTTTTCATGCATTTTTGGACTATGTTGTATCATTATTCAAATTATCTGAGATTCTTCTGTAAGCCCTTCATCTATATTTGAATATCTAGCGACCTAGTGGATTTTGGATAAACAGCTAAACAATCTGTTATATTTCATGTGTTATCTAAATGTGTAGCTGTTGACTTCTAAAATATGGAGATTTCATAGTTTTGAGAGCCATTAGCCTGATTTGTTGCATACTACATTTGATAAAATGTTTCTTGGGATGTATAAATGAAGATTAAGAGTTATGGGGGTGGAGTGGTTCACAATTGCAAGCCTTTTCGTGCAAGTGAATTTACTCAACCCACCATTTTCACTTGTAATTGGAAGCTTCAGCTAGTTTTGGGCCTTTTAAGGGGTCAGGTTTTTTAAGATGTCGAAGTAGAGGGGATGTATAGTGCTTCTAGTGACAACTAGAGGAAAGCGGCGTAAGACTGAAACTTTTAAGGTGTTGGAAAGATTGTTGGTTTTTATTTGAATAAATTCCTTGTAAGAGGGATAGCACCATAAACTCTCTCTGCCTGTCTCTCTCTATACTGATGACTGGAAGCTTAATATGCTCTTTAGTTCATCTGATTTATTAAGTTGAAGAACATAGCTTTGTCGTTTTTTCCTGTGTGCTTAGACTGGAATAATGTTATTGCAACCAAAATCAGTCAAGCATTTTCAAAGAATAAAAGTTGACGAGGTGGTTTTCTCTGATGAGAGGCTTAAAGATAATTCATACTGGGCAAAGGTTTGTTTCTGGATCCAAATTCAAGTTTCTCATCCTTCCCCATGTATATCATTTCAATAAGGACTTTTGTGCGGTCTGAAATTCTTTGCAGGAGGGGGCTGACACTGGTTATGGTGCTAAAGCTCAAGAAGTTCTTGGGCAAGTTAGAGGAAGGTACATGATATGAATGTGACATTTTTTGTTTCAGTCCAGTTACTTATCTCTTGGGTAATTCGTGCAATAAAAGATTATTATAATTCTGGATTTCGTCTTAGACACCAGATCTAGTTACCGATTTAATTATTAATCAATTTTAGGAACCCCCATGAAAATATTGGTTTCTGTATATCTTGATGAATAGTGTAGGAAAAGGACATCTTTATAAGATCGAAAACAGCTTCAATGAGCTTTGCCCTGCATACTGGTTCTTTCAGGGGTTTTAGGCATGAAAAGACAAAGAAGAAGCGTGGGACATACAGAGGGGGGCAGATTGACCTGCAATCTCACTCCATTAAGTTCAACTACTCTGACGATGACTGATGATGATTTTGTAAACTTCCTTTCTATTTTGGTGTCTCTTCTTCTTGTAAGAAAGAAGTCGAGATTGGCTAATTTCATTTGTTGTGGACATTAACTTGCTTTTTTTATTTACTCTTTAATTTATCCTCTGGGTTGGGGGGGAGATTTTGGTTAAAATATAATGTATGATCTATTGATTCTTAGTGACAATACATGTCTATTTAATCATTGCAAGAACTCATACCTTCCTCGGGAAAGGGTAGGATATGAATTTTTTGAGAAGTTGGGTGCGTAGAGATATCGGTGGCATGACGTAGGTCTTTAAATTGAAGCAGATTTTCATGTATTGAATTGAATTGATAGTAAGCAAATATGCGGCGATATCTGCGATACCAACTCAAGGAACCATTTTCCGCTTGTTCTCCATGATTTCCGATCACAGATGGTAGAAGTGGTATTTAGTTTTGTCGGTGAATTTGAGCGTTAGGGATGAACAGTTCGTGGAAACTGTGTTCCTGATTACTCATCCAATCATTTTTAACCTCAGTTTTATCAATTCTTTAATCTCGAGTACCTTGTATGATTATGGATTCCAGATTCAGGAGGAAGCATGCAGGTTTTTGCTGATTTTCCCATTTTTGTTTCTATAATTATTTCAGTAATTCTTTTTAAAAAATTAAAACCTTGATGTTTTTATATTTGAATTTTAATAAAAAGACTTTAAACTTTGAACTATTGTATAATTTAACTTCAAATTAACGGATTTTTTATTTTTTGTTGGGATTCGTTGAGAAATTGGGTTAATAATTTTTTAAACTTAATATAGAATTATAGTGGTGAGAAACTACAAATTGTGATAAAAATAAAATTACACGGCTTACAATTGGGATTTTATAAGAGAATCTTCATCGAATTGTGGCAATTGTCCTATGTAATATCAATAACAATAATTCTAGTAGAAATCCTGTTAACGTAGGGTTTGGGTAAGTTAAGTAGTACGTAGTTTTATCTCTAATTAGTAAAGAAACTGTTTTCAAATGACTTACATAAAGAGGGAATAAAATAAAAAATAAAAAATAAATAAAAAGAAGAAAAAGAAAAAACTAATAATAATGATAATGATGATGACAACGACAACGACGACGGCAATGATAAGGAAATGAATAATAATAATAATAATAATAATAATAATAATGCTCTGAATGCAGCCAAGAAGACTTGTATGGACAATCCTTATCTTGGCCAAGAATTTGTGGATGATGAACCAACTCCTCTCTTCTTATATCATGTTTTATTGACATCATCTTTCAACTTCTTAAAACTACAGAGCATATAGATGGGATGACTTGAACCTCTGATCTTATGCATATGAAACTTTGGATGAGGTTATCATATTTTTCAATGTCGTAGAAACATCTCATAGCTATTGTTAATAATCATGAATAAGTTGGGGTAGACTTTAGATCTTCATATTGTATCCTCGGAGAAGCAAGTAAACTCTATTAGGTTACTCAGGTTGTTATTCAGAAACTTAGTAGCACTAAGGTGAACAAGTCCTTCATACTTTAGGTTGCAAATTTGATTAACTATTCGTCAAGGTGACCAAGTCCATCATACTTTAGGTTGCAAATCTAATTAGTGTACTAAGTTAGGAGTACTAAGTTCGTGTAATCACAATTAGGGTTGTTGTTGATATTGGATAGGTAGTCAAAGTTCTCAAAATTAATAACTAATTTACTAAAATATTGTGATAATCATAGAATTAGATTGAATCCCAATAGAATTTAGTATTGGCCTCTTAATTTCAATTGACAAAATAGAACGGGGGTTTATAATTAATTACCTAATAAACTAAAATTAACAAGAAGTCAAAATGCACCAACCGAGTATAAAAGTGAGAAATTCAATTTTATCTAACTCTAATTCAAGGGAAGGATCTCATCCAATTATAAATTTAATCATTAGTCTAAAAGGAATAAATTTTCAAAATTCAAGTATTTAGTATGAAACCTATTAGGATAGTTGTTACAAAGGTTTTTCTAAGAATTGAACTTATACAGAAGTTGTGCTTACTCTTTTGCACAATAATCCCACTTAGGTCAGTTTAAGTAAGACTCAGCCTTCCCACGTGATCGTTAACTAACAAAATCTTGTTCTCGAAGGGCTCACAACCCTCAAAATGTTGAACTATCACACTAAAGTAAGAATATGATAAAAGTATTAAATAATCATAGGCAACAATAAATAGACAAAAGCTATAATAGATACTAATTTGATTATAATTATACACCCATATACGATATATTTTGGTTGATATTTTATAGTTTTCTTATATTTTTAGTACTTAATTCCAAGTGCATTCATAGGTGATGGTTGCCTTCATGGACCAAAAAGAGAGGAATTTGGGTGAAATCGTGGAATAAAACAATGATTTGAAGTAATTTGGAGATACATGGCTGTGTATATGGCGGTGTAAGTCTTTCAAAACATGTAAAGTCATGATTTTAAGTATTTTTTGAGCTACATGGTCTCTTACACACCTATGTATTAGACCATATATATCCAAGTTAATCACCCTATGGATTAGTTTTTAGTAGTCTCAAGAGAGTTATACAAATAAGATAGCAAGTTTCATAGTCCAATAGTTAATAAAATAATCGCATGATAACAAGGTTAACTATTTAACGATTTTTAAAGGGATTCATTACCCAAACACTAATTTTTCTAAGCAATTTCTTTTATTTTTGTGTTCATTATTGTTTACTATTTCATTTTAATTGTTTAAGTTTTATTTTCTTTATTAAAAACCAACATCCAATTCATAGGTTAGATAATAGGAGAAAGGTAACTAATAATAATCACTATCTTTGTAGGATTGACCCGTACATAGGTCTGTGTTAGCTACAGCTATATCGTGCACTTACGGCTAATTCAAATATTAATAACATAGAAATTATCAATCAAGTTTTTGTTACCAGGGACATTAATATTAGGAATAGCTGGATGCTATTACTCCAACCATTATTTTTTGAATTTATTTTATTTCATTCTTATTATACTTTATTTTACTTTTGGCTTATTCATTTAATTTTCCTTTGAACTTCCCTACTTTTACTATGAGTTTGTGACTTATTTTTATGATATTGAGATTTAACATCATAGTCATAACTCACAGTGAATAGATGGAGTGGGCAGTACTTTTATGGGAGCCATGGTATGTCATTGCATTACGTAACGTCACCATGTTGGAAAGAGCGATTTCCTTATAAGTTTTTGGAAGCTCAATTGATAATGCCAATTACAACATTTGTGGGAGTAATACTTACAATCATGAATGTCAGACACTAACCTATATGTGGGAACAACCAAGCTTACATAACCAACCTCAAGGTACATCATACGAGAATCTGTATAATTAAGAGTGGAGCAAACTTTACATATATGGATGGAATGACTATGCTCCAATTGAATATTTACAACAAGAGCAACAATACTAAAGTATTACAGATAAACTAATAGAATCCCTTGCCAAGCGTGTAGCTAGCTGACGTTAATTTGAGGCAAGATTTTCTTCACCTGGATATGATGAGCATAATACCTCATACTATTTGGGCTCCCTAACATCTCAGAGTAAAGAAGAGATGACGATCGATTTCATGACTGAGGACATATTTCAAGAAGGCAAGGAGGTAACTGCTGCTTTGAAAGATATGATGGTTAATTTTATTCAAAAATTAAACATGAGGCATCAGGAAGCAGAGGCTCGGATACAAAATATGGTGAATCAGATCGACCAGCTAGAGAAGATATTATTTGATGAAATGCAAGAGAGTTTTCCTAGTCCTACTGAAACAGTTCCTAAAGAGTATGGAATGACTATCACCTTTAGGAGTGGAAATGAGCTTCCAAAAGAATACAAAGAAGAAGAAGAAAAAGAAGTCTCTGTCCAAGAAGAGGAAGTAGAGAAGTGGCACGAGGTAATTGAAGAAGATGAGCCAGAACCTTTGTCTAGGAAGAAGAAAAGAAGGATGACAAAGATGGTTGAAGAAGAACTAGTGGAGGAACCAAATAAGAAAAGTTCTGATGCATCATTGGTACCCACTTTAAATATGGAGGGTTCTTACTTCCTCCAAGACAAATTGTTTGCATCAACAGAAGATTCAAAGACTTTCGTTATCCCCCATTTTATTAATATTTTGTCATAAAAAAGAGCAGTAATGCAGTTGATATGATTTATTAATTTAATAAATTATGCTCTTACTATTATCTTTCGACATGTGGCTTACTTACAAGCTACAAAACCCTTATACGAAAAAACATGTCAAAGTAAACCATTAATTATAGACCCAGGATAAGAGTAATGTGTAAGGTATGTCGAGCTAATGATGTTAAACAAGCATTGCATGAGAGGCAATCCATGAATTATAATAGGTTTTATTTTGAATTTTATGTTATCTCTATCTTCATATTTCATGTTATTTTCTTTATTGTTATTGTTATTTTTACTTTTTTATTATTTTATCCCTCTTTCTTTAGTCTAATTTTGGATGGACAGTATTAAAAATTAAAATCTAAAAATCAACTTACTCAGGGAAGTACCAAGTCAACTTTCTTACTTATTATATGTGCTTATATTGTACATTAAGGACAATGCACAATTTTGAGTGTGGGGAAAGGGATAACAATTTTATTAACTGATATCTTGAATTAATTGATATCTTTCCATCGATACTATATTTTATTATTAAATTTTAATTTGAATTAGTATGCAAATAGAATTAATGATAGTTAGAATAAACCTACTTTTCGAAATCATATTGTTTGTAATCATTGAGATAGTGAATTTGAATGAAAATTGCATACTATTTATTCACACAAACATCTTTTTCATGAGCTTTTAAACCTAAGAGTGAAATTTTAAAAATTGTAAACTCTTTTATTCTTTCACTTATGTATCATGTATAGTTGAATCATTCTAGAACTTGCTTTTATTATGCATATTGAGACCGTATTTATTAAATTAGAAGCATTGAAATGATAAGGGCGCTTAGATTTCACAATTTGTTTAAACATATTTCTTTGATTATTACCTTACCTTATTCTATGCTTAAGGAATAACTAAGTTTGAGCCTTATCCTTTTTCATTGATTATAACCTAATTATTAACCTTTATCTTATTTTTCTTTTAAGCATTTTTACTATTTTGAACCCTATGGGTTATTTACATTACGTGAGTGTTTGAAACTTGAAATTTTGATAGGCTCAAAAGTTCTTTAATAATGGTAAATGATAAATGCTCGCAATGATTGATTAAAAAAGAGCTTAGATTAAGAAAAGAAGAAAATATATAGTACCATTGGATTTATATTGCAAGGACCTGTGTATAATATAAAAAGTTTCATGTAATATTCTCTTTAGTAAATTTCCTTCCAATCAACCCTTTTTATTATCCAAATCATACCTTACCTAAGCCCCATTACAACGTGTATAAAGACCTTTGGTTTTTGTTTCTAGTTTATGCATAAGTGGTGGAGATGTGATAATATTATAAGCCTATGGTAAGAGTTATACTATGCATTGATTTAAGGGTTTGATACTTTTCACCCTAATCATTTGAGTGCACTGAGTGCAATCTTAATGAGTGTGTAAAGGTTTATGCTTTTGATTGCAATGAGATTATTAATGTGATTACTATTAATATTGACTTAGGAAGTTAGCTTTAGGATAACTTGACTCGAATTGTATGTTAATTTGCTTAATATGATATGATGATTTATATTATGAATTGGTAGGTTAAGATTATAATTTAGATTGTGATTTGCTGATGATAGGCAAAAGCTTAAGCGTGTGGATTTTGATAGATCCTAATTTGACTATAATTATACACCCATAGTTGATGTATTTTGCTAGATATTTTATAGTTTTGTTGTATTTTTGGTACTTAATTCGCTTCAAGTGCATTGATAGGTGATAATTGCCTTCATAAACCAATAAGAGAGGAATTTTGGTGAAATCATGGCATAAAACTAAGATTTTAAGTAATTTGGAGATACACAGTTGTGTCTATAGTAGTGTAAGTCTCTTAAAATGTGTAAAGACACGATTTTTAGTTTTTTTGGAGCCATATGGTATCTTACTTGGTTATGTATCAGACTATGTATGTCTCAAAAACCCTAAATTCTGTTATGTAAAGATGTGATTAGAGGAAAATTAGGGAGAGTTGACTTTTGGAGTAGATTACAGACATAAAAAGCTTTCACAAGGGACGATTTTGATTGAGGAATATGGAGAATGCAAAGAAATTATCAAAAGATCTAATAGATTACAACATCAAACCTCAAACTTGCAAGACTATGAAACAGAAAAGAAAGGGAGATTTATAATTGTGATTCCTTTGTTTTTAGTTAGATTTTCTTCCAGTTTATCATTGATTTTGTTTTCTATTATGTGCAACTAAATGCTTTTTAGTGTCTAGGTGTGATGAAACCTAGTTAAGATAACAATGTGTTGTGATTAGTTTATTTAATGCAATTATTTGATTGATTTATTATGATTCAATTATGTGTTTTATACATTTTCTTATAGATCTGGAATATTACTACATGATTTGATTTCATATCATTGAGACTAATAAATATTGTGTATAAATAGATCTACCATAATTGGAAGGAGTTAATTGCAAACGTAGAGATAGGTCGACATAAAACTTCTAGATTAGGGTCAAACATAATAACGAAATTCATAAATCAATAATGCAATCCTAGGAACATTAACTAGAAAGATTTCAGTTAATCACCCTATGGATTAGTTGTTAGTATTCTTAAGAGACTTATTAACTTTAGATAGGAATTTTCACAATCCAATAGTGAATAAAATAATTGCATGATAAAAGGTTAACTATTTAATGATTTTTATGGGGATTCATCACTTGGACACTAATCTTTGATGTTAAGTTTGCTAAGAAAAATCCTTTGTTTTGTTATTCATTATTGCTTCCTATTCTATTTTAATTGTTTAAGTTTTTTTATTAAAAACCAAAATCCAATTCGTAGTCTAGATACTAGGAGAAAGGTAATTACTAGTAATCACTGTCTTCGTAGGATTGACCCATACTTGCATGTGCTAGCAACAGCTATGTCGTGCACTTACAATTAATTCAAATATTGTAAAAACCAACCTTTATTAGTTCTAAAAAAGTATACAAAGAAATGCTCTCTCTTAATGTGTTCCCTTCTCCTCCTTTGCTCCTCTTCCTAAGAGCAAGGCTCAAATAATCTATTTGTAGGCACCTCTGGCTTTACAATACAGAATCCTAATTGAAATGAATTAACTAGATCACATATTATCCTAATCAGAATAAATTGCACTAACTAATTGGATAACCCCCCATCCAAATATGTCTCTATTTAATAGGAGTTAGCTATATCACAACTAACATGATAAGAGATTACATTTAACTAGGAATGATACATGCACATCCATAAAGAACTCTACTATCTTTAGATGATCATCCCACATTTTCTTTATATTTTAGAGCTAATATATATCTATTATGATCATATCAGTCACGTCATCTAAGATCTCTATCCATTGATGATGATTCACTCAAACCCAAAGCCTTTCATAGAAAACTAGTCTGATCCAATTCTTACCCATGTCAAATTCATTAGACATGATCAGTCTATCTGAGCACACATTAAGACTATAGAGCTCTCATATGTCTCCATTATGCATGTGATCTAGCTAACCTTCAAGTTAAGGTCCATTTCAAGTTATCTTTTACTCTCATATCTGAATCTTACATCTCGTTAAAGATTTTTTCTAGTCTGCACTAATGCATGCCAATGCCTAAAAAATTCCCATTTGCTTTCTATACTCATAAGTCTTTGCCTAATTCCATTATCCTAAGTTTCAAACATTGGTTAAGGGTCGCTAATGCTTAAACGATTTCATTATTAGGACTTAGGGGTCTATCAA
This sequence comes from Erythroxylum urbanii, assembly GCA_027568935.1. NCBI lineage: Eukaryota > Viridiplantae > Streptophyta > Magnoliopsida > Malpighiales > Erythroxylaceae > Erythroxylum > Erythroxylum urbanii. Next base: position 958,131 of record JAOQML010000009.1, on the reverse strand, counting down.
GCCACCCCTACTAGAAGAACTCAACGCTATTGTAGAAATAATCTGTGGGCACTCACCCCTAGTAGAAGAACTCAACGTCATCGTAGAAATAATCCATGGGCACTCCTCCGAATGTGATTCCGTTAAAGATTCCTTAGTTATTGGCACACCTCTAACGTACCATATTCCCTCTCTATCAGGTTTATCTTCCTTTTATTTTAATGCTCCTTCACATGGCTCATTATGCCCAAAAAAGCATAATTATTAGGGTAGACTTCTTCTGTTGAGCCATCCTCTCCTTCTCCTTAATCTTTCGCGACCATAGAATTCATTTGCTCCTTACCCACCTTCCATTTTGGGCATTCACAAACAAAATATAACCCTTCACAAATGAAATAAGCAATATCTCGTTTTGTTTGTTTCTTGAACTTGTATTGAAAAGATTCACATACCTTCTTCTTGCTTTTCTCTAAACCATTCTATGTCCCACCATTCTTTTTACCCTTATTTCTAGTTTGAATTCATGGTGGAATTTGGAGATCCACCAAAGCATCCGCAGCAACTATCATTTTTAGAAGGTCTTTCATATTTTGCCTCGCAAGCTCTATTTATGCCCAACCTTGCAAGTCGCTTATAAAGTTGAACAACTTGCTTTCCTCAAACATGTTCTACACGCCCAACATCAACAATGTGAATTTCCTCACATACTCCCACACTGAGTCATCTTGCTTTAACCTCTACAAAGTTTCCCTTAGGAGCTATAAAGTGTTTTTGGAGAGGAACTAGTTCGTTAGCTCCTTCATCTTCTCCCAAGTGTCAATCAGAGGTCTACCAATATTGATGTTGTTAGAGGTTCTCATTTTCTACCATAGCTTTGCATCCTCTACCATATATATAACCCTGATTGAAACCTTCTCCAAATTAGACACCTTTTCCCCTAAAAAGTATTGCTCCATGTCCTACAAGAAATTTTCAAGCTCCTTAGCACTCCATTTGCATAAAAAAATATGGGGCTCTCGTACTTTCACTAATGTGCTTTTGATAAACCCAACATCCTATATTGCAATGGCCCACCTAGGATCGCGATCTCCAATTTAGAATCTTTCTGTGCTTTATCAAATCCACTAAATGATGTTGCAACTATCAAATTTGTGTATCCAAAATCTCAAATTGAGGTGATTAGGAAGTGACCTCTTCCTCCCCTTGAGGAATTGGCCCTATGAGTGCCTCCACTCTATTAACAAGCTCTGTTAAATTGCTACCTCCTGCCATATCAAAATATGACCATGATACCGGTTGATACAAAGGTTTGTCTAGACACCGAAATTATACCGAAGTCATGCCTAATCCTTTGTATGACAATCTCACCTAGGTCTGCTTAATTAAAAATCAACCTTCTTATGTAATCGTTGACCAACAAAACCTTGTTTTCAAGTGCCTCACAACCCTCAAAGTGTTTAACGTTCACACTTGAGTAAGAATACTATGAAAGTATTAAATAATCATTGACAATCATAAAAAATAAGAGTTATGGTAAAAAACCAACCTCTATTACTTCCTTAAAAGTATATAAAGGAATGCTCTCTCTCAATATGTTCCTTTCCCCTTCTCTTCTCTTCTCAAGAGCAAAGCTCAAATAAGATATTTATAGTCACATTTAGCTTTATAATTCAGAATCCTAATTGAACTGAACTAAATACATTTTGTCATAATCGTATTGCATCATACAAACCAATTGGACAACACCCCATCTAAATAGATCTCTATCTAATAGGATTTATATGCATTACAACTAACGATATAAGTGATTACACATTTAACTAGGAATGATACATCTATATACATAAAGAACTATGTTATCTTATGATCCTCTCATATGGTCTTCATCTTTTAGAGATGATGTATATCTATTGTTATCTTATCCACCACATCATCCAAGATCTTTCTTTGATCTTTATCCACTGATGATAAGTCATTCAAGCCCAAAGCCTTTCATAGCACAATGGTCTGGTCCAATGCTTACTTATGTCAAGTCCATTAGTCATATTCCATCTATTTGAGCACACATTAAGTCCATAAAACTCTCACATATCTCCCTTATGCATGTGATCCAACTAACCTTTAATTTAAGGTTCAGCTCAAATTATTTTTTGATATCACATCCAAATTTTGCATCTCGTTAAAGATTTCTTCCAATGTGCACCAACACGTTCCCTTGCTTGACAATGCCTATTTTCCTTGCCTACTCATAAGTCTTTGTCGTGTTTTATTGTTTCAAGTGTCAAAAATTGGTCAAATCTTGTCAATGCCTGTATAATTCCATTATTAGGGCTTAGGGGTCTAACAAAAGCCACAATAAGTCTCAAATTTCTTAAATTAATTAGTTTAAATATAAAATTCAAATCAAAGTTTACCATTAATTAATTGAGTATGAAAACATTACTTATCAATTAAATGATAGCAATAAGCTTCATGAAAAAGACTAAACCTGAAATTAAATAAATAATATAACTACAACTATTAAATTTAGTTTTCTTATTTCTCATAAATTAAACATGCAACTACATAAATAACCTACTTGCTACTTGTATTAATCATTCATGACAATTACGGATCACTGAACTCGTAAATAGCATAAGAATAATCAACACTGAATAAAGTTGCCATATTAATCAATGTTAATTACTTATGAAATAGAAGAATATGAAACAAGAAATGCCTGAATTAAAATAAAATCCTAGTTTAAAACAAGAAAACTCCTAAAGTTATAAATGGATTTTGATTCCCCTTGAATTCGAAAATTCAAAATTTGCTACTCATAGCTATTTTTTCCTCACCAAAAATAGAAGAAAGAATATACAAGAAAATAGAAAATAAATGTTCTTCCATCTCCAAAATTTTAGTTTACAAATATTACAGAGATAATGATTGAAACAAATCATAATTATTATATAATATGGCTGAAAATAAAGTTTCCGAATTAGATTAAACTCCTTAAAGTGAGTTTGACTCTAAGTGTGATCCCATCTTATCAGTTTCAGATTCACCAATATGTCATATTTTACTCCATCTTTTTAAAATTTGTGGCTTTCATAAATGATGCTCCAAGTAGAAATTTCAAACCAAATTTAGCCCAATCTTCATTTGTCACTTCTTAAAAAATAAATATTAATTTTACCAATTAATTACCAAAATCAACCTAAAACAAAAAGAGATAATTCCAATATATATAATCTATTCACAGCTTATCACATACTTATTATGTCATTAGTGACATGATTTTTTTCATATTGTGAACTTTAGGTTTGCACTTATAATTAGACTCATTGTTTCTTTCCTCACCTTCCTATCTTAATTGTTGGTAAAGACTATTTGTTAATCTTCCTCAAACAATCACCTCTAAAATGTAAAAGTGAGGGGTCATAGATCTCTATATGACAAACATGAATTATCATGATTTTTTGCAAACATATTGTCAGTGCAAAGTTTATTTAGTGAAATGCACAACACTTATTAATATTTTCTTTAATCCATCTATGTAAAAACTATATTTTTAGCTTTTGATCTATTTTCTCTCTGTGGTATATATGTATTCATTATGTTTAAGGGACTCTTAATGTAAATTAGAACTCAAAGTGTAAGACAAGGCAAGTTTGAGAAATTTGAATGACAAAGATACATTAATGTAAGGTTATAAACAAATAAATTAGGTCAAGGCTAGGAAACTATATGATGGATGATTTCTAACAAGCGAAGCTTGAAGAAAAGATTCATAGATAAGAAATCTAACAAATAAAAACTTAATTTGATATAAAATTTTTTGAGGTGTAAAATGTTATAGTCATCTACAAACATAAATAAAATTTAAAGATATGCTAAAAACATAAGATGATTGATTTGATATTGTGTACATTTATTTATTTATGACAATCTAAAGCTCATTTCAGTTGGATGTCCAGTGTCAACGAAGATCCAATCATTAATGTCAGGAACTTAAACTTCTCCATCAAGATACTCTGTAACTTGACATGATAGGTCTTTTGCATGTTGCAACTTGAAAAAGGAAAAAACCATAAGCAAATTTACATCAGAGCTTCTTAAGGCTTTCCTTGCATGACATTTCAAATGCAATATATCTAGTTTTACAATACTAGTGGTGTGGACAAAATACCATTATCATATAGTCTGGCAAATATGAAATCTCCTAGCCAACCATCCATTTCAAAGTTTATAAGGAAATTACTCGACTTAATATCTCTCTAAATCACCACTTTTTCCTCTTACTCATATAGGTATAACAATCATGAAACTATTCCTTCGATTACTTTTAACTTTCATTACAACTCAATACTATATATTGTATAGGATTGTAAAGGCGGTATCCAAAACTTTTATTTCAATTATAGTCATATGTTAGAGGAAGATCATTTTTTAATTTAGACCATCCTTGAAGATTTACTAAGTTCTTATGCCTCAATCATCTAGTTCTTTCAATCTATACAATGAATTCCTTTATCCCTTGAATGGAAAGGTGAGTTATCTTTTTGATAACTTCATTTCCAATCATGAGCAGTATAGAGAGAAGATACATATCAAGAAGAAAACACCATTAGCTACAAAAGAGAAAGAGAGTCACAATAAAGGAAAACCTAGATTATATCCTTAATTTGATGTTTTGGGATATAAAGTCTCAAAAATCTTAAATCTATAAAGGTTTTCTAATTTAAGGGTTTATTTCAATAGCTTATAATTTTAATATGGGTTCCCAAATTAACGAAAATCATGATAAAAAATTTGGGGTCAAACTATATAATTTTTTAAATGTTAGTTCTTTTTTGTACATTGATAAATGTTAAATTAGGTTTTTGTTAGTGTCTATTTTGATGTATTCTATATATTTGACAGATATTTGTTAGTGAAATTTAGGAAGGAGCCCAGGAGGGAAGGTTATTGTTGATGATAGTGATAGGAGGAGACAACATTAAATAGTAACAACACATGCTCTTCATGATGTATCATAAAGACCTATGCTATAAAAGTTGATTCATAATCAATTTTAGAAATTTATTGCATGGTTCATATCCAATATGCTCCTAAGGGATGACAAGGATCTCTTGTTAATTGCTTTTGGTACATGCCTTTACAAATTGTGGAATGAAAGGAATTCAAGATGTTACAAGGGGGTTGAAAAATTTGACACACAACTAAAAGCTGAGACAATCCAATGGAAAATAGAAATGATAATGCTAAAGCTATATGCTAACAACTGTAATAGTTTATTGGCTAATTCATAGAGAATCCAATAATTTCAAACACTCAAGAGTTACCAGCACTATAACATAATAGACTATTAGCTACGTTTTTTTGGCAACGAAATGAAAATCGTCACAAAATGTCAAATTTTGGCGATGATTTACAAATTCATCATATAAAGTCATGATTATGGTGACATCACATAAAATCATTGCTAAATCAGTTTCTTTAGGGATGATTTACTTGAGTCCTTGGGAAAAGTTCTCAATTTGGTGACAGTTTGAGTGTTTTGTCCTGAAAGGACAAGCATATTGCAACGATAAATTAGATCGTCACAAAATCACAAAATTTTTGCTACACAATAGTTTATTCGTCACTAAAAGCCTACGTTTGGTGACCACCTATAAATTGTCCCCAAAAGTCAATATTAAATATTTATAATTAATAAATTTAATTTGATAATTTTTAATGGTAAATTTGCTTAATAATCCTAAGTTTAATTATAATTGACACATAACAAGGAAGGTAAATGTTGGATGTCTGAAGAAGCATTGGATAATTATGTAAGTCTAAAAATTTGTTTAATTTTTATGTTTATTAATTTTTGAGTTAAATATCAATTTTTTAAAAATTTTAGAATAAGATGCAAGAGTTGTTATAGAGCTCATTGTCTGACGGAAATTAGTCAAATGTAGATGACATTTGCAATATTGTCCTTGGTATAAAATCAGGCTACATCAAAGGTCTTAACCATAGCCCTAAGCCAACTGGGGCATCCTCATCATGACTAGTATATGTAACGACGTTTCAAGAGGAGAATCAGTCACTTAAGGCTTCATTACAAGGTAATAAAGAAAAATTAGATCGTACTGAAAGAAAGTTGGCTAAGTTTAAAAAGATAATCAAACAAATACTAGGCTTAAATTATAAAAGTTGCATTGACGATGGAAACGACCCCTTAATTTGTACATAAGCTTTTATGTAATTAACATTTAATGACATTTATTTTATATAAAATGTTGTATACTTTAATTTCTTAATTAATTATAAATCAGAATATCTAAATATTACAAACAATATGATGGATTAAAATATTTAAAATGTCATAATTGAATTCCCAATTTTTTATACGAATGATTACTAAAAAAATCAAAACTCTTCACCAAAACTTTTTATCAATGTTATTCAAAATGTCTCCAATAATTTTTCAAAAAATTAAATAAAAATGTAGCTAAAAAGATTTTTTGACGATTCCAAAATCATCACCAAAAGTTTTTAGATATACTATCTAAATCGTCACAAATAAAATTTAGCTATGATTTGAGAATCGTCGCAAATAATCTTTACCTATGTTCTGAAAACTATCTCTAAAAATATTTTGCTATGTAAAAATTATCATCACAATATATTATTAACTACAGGTAAGTAACGTAGCTAATAACTTAACTTTTAGCTATGAATAATAATTGTCACGAATACTCTTTTGCGACAATTGGTTATAACCTTGCCTATCTCTTAAATTGTTCCATAAAGGGTGAATGACATATAGTGTAGTGAAAGCAATGAGTTGTACCACTAAAACATCTCCTCCAAAGTATCTTATATATGGAGGAAGATAGAAGTAGGTATAAGCAGTAACGAAAACCAAAGTTGAATGAGAAGATAGGAAGAACTTAAACAAGAACATGTAACATTGAGGATATCAATGTAACTGAATTGGACCATAGCATGAAAAGGAGAAAAAGCTAAAATTTATAGCAAAAGAGAAGAATAGAGAGCAAGATGGTAACAAAGAAACTTATACATCAACATGAAAGTGTAAGTGGGAAAGACACTTGTCCAGGACTTTACTAATGGAGTAGTGGTGTTATCAGGTTGAATGATAATAAAATAGTGATCCTCTACGTGCTATAGAAAAGGGTCGGGTAAAAATATGGTGCTTAATTAACCATTAAGTTATTATGTATTATAATCTATACCATGACAATGATGGTGGTTTTTAGGCATATTTTACCTTTTTATATGGTACCATTTTTTAAGTTAATGACTTATTTAATTTATCAAAATAATTTCTTTCATTTGTTATATGAATCAATATTCTATCTTTATCTACTTTCTTATTAGTTGCATCTTTGTTAATATATAATACATCTCGAAGTTAAGTGGAAGAAGATATAGGGAAATGCAGTCAAAGTGAGCTAGGAACGAGGGGGTTAAACGATCTCAAATTATACAATTCTTAGTAATAAGTAAAACAACATTGCATGAGATTATATATGAGGGTGGTATTGGTATATATGTAAGAAGAAGAGAAGATGAAGTAAGAGATATATTACTCGCTGATGATCATTTGTGTCAAACTTTTGATCACCTAATAATAATCTCATTTTCTTTCTCTATTTATTGTTTTTTCTTTTTGATTCTTATAATAAAATTGAAGCGAATTCCTAAAATATGAAACCCTAGTTAGATTTCACTTATTTTCATGGTGTCAGAGCTATCAATTCTGGGTAGGATTTTACAATTTGAGGAAGATATGGCAGAAGGAACCATATCTCATGATGAGCAAAGATTGGAGGAAAATTTGAAAAGCCAACTTCAATTGGAACTGGGTACAAAAAGACAATTGAAGAATTGAAGGGATTGATTTTAAAGCTATATGTGGAAAGGGATCATATTCAACAAATGATGGAAAATGACAATAGGGTATCAAAAATGTGTACTAATAAGTTTTAGCAGCATGGGGGTTATAACACTACTACTCGATTAAGTAAAGATAAGTTTCCAAATTTTGATAGGGAAGGTTTGTGTAGCTAGATTTTCTAAAGTGAATAGTTTTTCATGCTAGATCAAACATTATTTGATTTAATATAAAATTAAAGTTAGTTCACACTGATGAGAACCGTGCAGATCCTCTCATTAAGTCATTATCTCAAAAGAGACATGATCGACAAGTGGATAGTTATGGTATTAGATACATAGGCGATTGGTTTTAATGCAAGTGGAAAATCATTGGTTTATGCACTTGCCGCCAATTAGTTGATTTCAATTTTATATATTGCATGATTATTTTAATTAATAAAGACATTATTTATTATTATTTATTTTATTGATTCCAATATCTTAATATTAAAGGTAAAATCTTTGGAATAACTACCATGCAATTGAAAATTATAATATTTAACTTTCATTTATATATTATTTCTAAATTTTTCCTAGTTATAGTTTCATCAACGATAGGATATTGATATAATGGTAAAAGTAGTACACGTTATGTTTCTTTCTTATGAAGAGAGTAATCGATCACATAAATTAAAGTATGGAGATACTTAAACAAATGTGCAGATGCTTATTAGGGAATAAGTTCATTGAATTAAACCAATTATAAGAATCCAAATAGTAATATTACTTATTTGACTATGGATTTCCTGATTGTAATAATTGTATAATTGATCATTAGAATTGATATTACCAAAGTATCTTATATGGGAATTATTATATTTTAATGTTACTTATGGCATATTCTACTTAGGGTGACCCAATCAGTCGTATTTGGATATAATACAAAACATATAGATATAACTTGATATAATACAAAATTTATGTTTTCAAATCATTCAATTATTGAGATCTAATCAAGATATTGTAAAATTTTATTTTCCTATTGTGCTTGTGATTCAATCATGGTTAATTTCTTAATATTATGGCCACTAAAACTAAAATAATTATGTTTCTCTTTCCTTTTCATTAAAATTTTTACCTAATTTTATCTTAGAAATAAAAAGTAAGCCATATAAAAATGCATATTATAATGTATTTGACTTTGTTTGTTATATGGTCTATATTCCATGCATAAGATTATGTACTTATGTTTTACTTTGGCTGAGAATTAGGTAATATAAGTCCTTTTTTTAGTTTCTATTAAAGATGCTTGCTAGTTATTGAAATTAAGCAAAAAATGTTTATTGTTTAATGTAGTTCATCAAAGGATTCCATATTATGGTTATGATGTAGAATCTCTTGAATTTTTTTTTCAATGTAGACAAAAAGATTAAGATATGAATATAGTGAAGACACATCCATCCTTTAGGCTTTCTCTATTGTTTCTAAAAGAAGACCAGAGCTAAGTTTTATTTGAATTGTTGTATGTTTTATTTAATATATTGACTATATCTCAATCATAAAATGAAACTTGTTCATTTAGATTCTTATTTATTGTGGATCCTCTTCAAGTGGAGCCTACTATAAATAAAAAATATTTTAGGTTATATGCCTTTTTGTATGGAAAACTATAACCTCAATAAAGAAGTTTTTGGCCCTTCATATTTTGGGTGTGTTGTGAATAGTGTCATCTCTCTCTTCTCTTTGGTGGAACCATATATGGGGTTTCGGAAGATTACTACCTTCTTCTCACCTAGCTAAAACTTATAGTTGATGTGGATGGTAAGTGTAGGTACATTCACCTCCCTTTTGCATACCTTTTATATTTAGTGTGTTGCTATCTTTTATAATTAAATGGAGGAGTTGTGCTACAAAATAAAGTCCTTTTGTTACATCTAAATTTTGATATATATTGTTTAATTATCTCTTTTATTAATTAGTATTTATTGTTTTGAGTTTTTGAACTCAATGGTAAGTAGAGAAAAGTTTTGTTTTTCACACCATATATTGTCCTTTCCTAATAAATGGTTTTAAAGCTTTAGTTCATTATTTATGGATTTAGCTTGAGTGGAAGACGGAGCCTAATTATAGTATAATGATTAGTTTATATGGCACAAATTATCATAAGTAGAAAGGAAAGATAAAAGATTTATTATCTGTGAAAAGATGCATCTATCACCAGTATTTACCATTGAAAAACCCGAGTCCAAAAGTGATGAAAGAGACATTTGAGCATGCTTGCTTTATGGTTTTATTAGATAGTGGGTAGATGATAATGTTTAAATTACATTTTAAATGATTCATATGCCAAAACTTTTAGGACAAGCTTGAATCCTTGTACATCAAAGACATGTAATAATAAACTATTTTTATGTAAACAAGATATGAATTTAAGGTATAAAGAAGGTAGTTTCATTTTTTATCACTTGAATAAAATTCAAAAGTCCTTTAATCAATTGTTTGGAATGGGTATAAAATTTGAAGATGAGATTTTAGGACTTTTGTTGCTAAATATTTTGCCTAATTATTGGGGAACCTATATGTGACCTTGACTAGTTCTACACTAAGTGTTATAAAAACCATAAATTATGTAAAGCCTTTTATATTGAATAAAGAAGTAAGACAAAAAAAATTCAAGAGGGCTCTAAATGAAAGAGACAAAAATAACAATATAAGAAAATTAACGTCAAAGTACAAAGATCTTGAATGTCATCATTGTGGTACAAATGAACATATCAAAAAATTTTAATTTAAGCTTAAAGTTAGAATAAGGCCAATAAAGATAATTGAGAGAAGAAAGAAAAAGATCGTGATAATCATATTGCCGTTACTACTGCCCAAGATCTTGTGTCTATCTATGATGATGATATGATTAATATTACTTATGATGAGTCAATTTAGGTTGTTGAAAATGGTGCCTATTTTCATGTCATATCAAGGAAGGATTTGTTCACATTGTAAACTTTATGTGATTATAAAGTTTTGAAGATGGGTAATGATGGTTTATCAACATTTTAGCATTGAGACTGTTACATTAGAGACCAAAAAAGGCTCAAAATCACTTTTGAAGAATGTCAAAGATGCACCTAATATCCATTTAGATCTAATTTCTACCAATATTTGTAATGATGATAATTATTTTAGTAATTTTGGTGATAGTCATTATAAGATCATTAAAAAAATTTTAGTTTTGGCATCTGGAAAGAAATCTTTAAGTTTGTACTAGATTAAAGCTTTAGTTTCTGTTGATGTTATTATTGTAACTAAGAGCGATAACTCGTCAAAGTTATAACCCAAAAGACTTGGCCACATTAATGAGAAGGGACTTAATTCTTTAGCTAAGAAGAATCACTTTTTAATTTAAAATATTTAAGATTGCAAAAGTGTGCCCAGTGTTTGGCTAGTAAATAGAATAGGGTTTCCTTCAAGAGCCATCCTCCTTGAAAATAAAAAATAGTTAAGTTGGTGCATTCAAATCTTTGTGTCCTATAAAGATAAGAACTTTTAAGGGTGGAATTTTTTTTGTGATATTTATTAATGATGATTGTTTAAGCAAGCTTTTCAAAAAATCAAGTATTTAGTGTCTTTAAATAGTGTTGAGCTTCCGTTAAAAGAGAATATAGAAAGAAGCAAAAATGTATTTGTATCGATAATAATGGCGAGTGTTATGGACCATTTGATGAGTGCTACAAACAAAAGGGTATTAGAGATTGAAAAACACCTCCTAAGACTTCTCAACTAAATGGTCTGACAAAGAGGATGAACAAAAAATTAAGAGAGAGTTAGATATTTGCTTTTAGAAACATGGTTATCTTAAATCCTTTTGGGATGAGGCATTTTATACTACTATACATCTTATTAATTTATCTCCTACTATTACTTTGCAGGGTGAAGTTCCTAACCATGTAAGGTAGGTAAAAAAGTTTCCTATAACCATTTGCATGTGTTTTTTAATAAAGCATTTATAGATGTGCTAAAAGATGAGAGATCTAAATTAGATGTCAAGATAAGGTAGTGCATCGTCATTAGTTATGGCTATGATAAGTTTGGTTACAAATTGTATCATCCAGTTAAAAAGAAGCTTATTAGAAGCTGTATTGTTATGTTTATAGAAGATCAAATTATTAAATATATTAACAAGGAAGAGAAGTTAAAATCTAAAAATTTTGATGGCTCAATTTCTCTTCATCCAACTTTAGAGACACATATGCCTAATGTAATTAAGTTTTGGAAATCAAAATGATTTACAAAATTATATTCATAATGATTAAGTTAAAGGTGTTGATGGTAATTTTACTAATGAGATAGATGCTTTTATTACTGAGGATATTAATAAACCTATAGTTATATTTCAATGGTCTACTAGACAAAGAATTCTATTCACTAATTATTCATATAATGAATATATGCTTCTCATTAAAAAGGCAAAACTTGAGAGCTACATAGAGTCCATAGAGAGTGATCATTAGGATGAGTGGTTGCAACTATAGAAGATGAAGTATAATCTTTATATGACAACCTTACTTTTATGTTGGTTAGCTTGCCTTAGGGTATAAAAGATTTGTAGAATCAATAGGTTTATAAGGTGAAGAATGAAGAAAATTCTTCTCATCATAATATAAAGCCAGGTTAGTTACAAAAGGTTTTAGATAGAAAAAGGGAATTGACTTTGAAGAGATTTTCTCACTAATTATGAAGATGCCTTCCATTAAAGTTATTCTTAATTTAATAGTTAGTCTTGATTTAAAGGTTAAACATTTGGATGTGAAAATTTCTTTTTTGCTTGCTGATTTTAAGGAAGATATTTATATAGAGCAGCTAGAGGGTTTTGTGATGGAATGTAAGGAGAGTTACATTTGTAAGCTAAAGAAAAAATTGTATGGTTTGAAATAAGCTTCAATATAGTAATACAAGAAATTTGCATAAATTATGATTTAGAAAAGATATAAAAAGACATATACCGAATTAGTTTTAAAAAAAAAGATATAAAAAGACTACTTCTGATCACTGTGTATTTGTTCAGGAATTTTGTGATAATGACTTCATCATTTTATTGATCTATTTCGATGACATTTTGATTGTTGATCATAATACTTCTAGAATTGGCAGGTTAAAAAAGGAGCTTAATAAGTCTTTTCCAATTAAGGACCTAGGACCAAAAAGACAAATTCTTGGCATGCAAATTATCCGTAATAGAGAAGTAAAGAAATTGTGGCTATCTCGGGAGAGGTTAATTGAGAAAGTACTTTAGCGGTTTCTCATGAATAAAGTTAAAGTAGAAAGCACAGATCTTGTTACCCACTTTAAGCTTAGCACTAAACAATCTCTGTCTAGTAAGAAAGTGAGAGGCTTGTTTAGCACTTTCCTAATTGTGACAATTTTTTTTATGTCCGATCCATCCAGTGTTAATGACATCCTTGTAGAATATATAAAAAAGAAAGGATAAAAAGAAACAAAAGAAATAAAACTAAAAATAAAATAACACTAAAGAAAATATCAATAAAAGCATCATTAATTATAATGTTTGAAATGAAAAAATAATTAATGAAAAGAAAATTAAAAACATCCACAAAAGATAAATAAAAAGAAAGAAGATACAAACTTAAACATCTCATTCATCCTATGATCCTAGCTAATTTGACGAAGATGGGTGCTCCTGAAGATGATCCTGACTAAATGGAGGAGCTAAAGACAAGGTGCCCTCTCGGGATAGTGGAGTATAAAAAGTAATGCCCAGATGGCTCGTTATTGATTCTATCAACTCTCTTATCTGTTCTGCTAAAGTTTTGAACCTGCTTATTCGCTTTACAAGTTTTTCTTGCTCCAGTTGAGCTATAGTTCGCTGGTCTCGATGAAACTCCAACATTACTCATCCTCCCTTCTAGGATGGAAAGGACTATGGTTGTGGGTATTCTTCCCGAAGTCCTACCAATGTTGATGGCTCCTTAAGCTCCCAAACAAGTCTATACTCTACTTCTATGGGACTCTAATGCCAATGATCCATGTGCATATGATGCATTATTGTCAAATTTAATGCTTCCATAGTTGTCATCTCTAACATTGGTGGTAGTCAATCAAAAATTCCCATCCGAGATGCTAGCCTAGTCATATATGGTCCAACACATATTGTGCCGATCTTCTTGTCTTCATTTTTAAGTCAATTAAATTGGACAAGGGCATGTCCTAGATGTATAGGCGCCTGCTCACTCATACTTCAGAGGTAGAAGACATCCATGTTACTAACAACTCCCAGCTGTCACCTCGACCACTCAAAGTATGACTCAGAATACAATAAATGAATTTTAGTGTTGGAGTGTGTAACATCAAGGGCTTTGACATATGCGGATTGTAGTTGTCCTCCATGCTGAGCCTACTATAGAAATATTACATAGACAACTCATATGGAAAATCCATTCGTAATTCTTGGTACGCTGGTGTCTTCATATACTCTCGGTCGTACAATCCTATAGTGATAGAGAGCTGAGTAATACTCATCTGATGCCTCTCCCCTATCATTTGGAAATGAACTTTAATAGGGCGATCCCTATCGTAAGATCCCTTATCCACAAAAAAATTGGAAAGGACCTCTACAGTCAACTCTTTATATGATGTTTCCATGATTTCGAAGAATCAGGAGCATGCTCTTACCTCCACTAACCCCCTTACTTGTTAGACTAACCCAACCTGCTCCAAGGCCTTCCAGTTGATATACCGATTGACTCCAATTTTCTTATCTTTTAACCTTTGGCACTATTCTTCTTAAGCCACGATATTGAATGTAAGCATTCGTGGCCACTTTGGGGGCTGGGCTAGCATAGAAGGCTTGCCTCGATGCCTTTTCTTGGAGTCTATTTCTCTCACCGTGTTCCTATCATTTTGCCTGAAACTTTTAAACTAAGTTTGAGGAAGCTAACCTATCAATCTCTAAGATACACTTTGTCCCCACACTTAATTTCAGTCATGCTCAATGTGTTTTAATTGAGAAAACAAATGAAAAAATAAACAATGGAACAGTTAAGAAATTAAAATGAATAAAGACATAAACACTTAAACAAAATTAATTAAAATTCCTTTGACAACTAATTAATCATAAAATTGAAATTAGCCATTGTGCAATCATCAAATTAAATTACTTAACTGTAAATTGACAATTCTAACCCTAAAATTGGAATTAAAGCATTAAAGTCAAATTTACAAAAAGGTGATGCAACTAAATATAGGACCCATGAAATTGAACACAAACCCATACTCAATCAACATCATGACTGACTAATTGATCTAGTTAGATACAAAAACATAGCAATTAAAATATGTAAAAAGCTAAAATCATAAAATTTTGCAATTAGAGTTGAATTTAAACCCAATTTTTATTCAATGACTCAAATCAAATGATAACATTAATCAAGGAAAGATTAAATATGAATATTAGAAATAAGAAAGCATGTAAACACGCAAATTCTTCGAAAATCCTAAAATCATGCAATCAGTGATTTCAGTTGAAAAATCTGCAAACAACACATAAAACCTAATAAATCACACATAAACAAGTTAAAGCAACAAGAAAACTTACTTGGGTGTCTTTAAAAGTGCCTGGAAAATGTAAAAAGTTAGGTTGGAAAATGGAGGGTGACAGTAATTTGAGAGTGAGAAGGGGAAATTTTGAAAATTTTAACAGATTAGGGCATTTTAACGCACATTGCGGAAGTGCAAAGTCTTGTACACTACTGTGCATTACATCGTGCACTTCCTTGAGTCACCGTGCATCATAATTGTACATGTTCATCTGCACCAGTGTGCATCGGAATGTGCAAAACAATTTAATGTGTTTATGAAGTGTGCACTTTAAAATTTAATCACCAAACATAACAATCCTTGCGCGTTAGCATTATAACACATAATAAACTGACCCTAAGTAACGATTATGCACAGTTTTCCCTGAGATGCTAATTTTTTATCAAAAAAACTAAAAAAAATTTTGAAACCTAATTTAAAATGAAAGTTAAAGCAAAAGAATATCAAACTTATAGGTTGCCTCCCATGCAGTGCTTCTTTTCCATAGTAGCTCGACGTATTTTTCTGCTCAAGGTGACTCAAAAGAATCATATGGTTGTAGCCTTACCATAAGTTTAACACCTTAGAGTTGAGCTACCTTTATACTCTTTCCACCACCTTTTTCCTTTCATTTATTCCCTTAAATTTATAACTTATTTGATGGATCCTTACATGAGGACTCCTATAAAACTTCTCCACAAGATTCCTTTACCTTGATAGCATCCAAAAATTCAAAAGGATTTTTCTTACCATAAGAGATTGTAAATATATCCCTTTCATCTCTTATTCTTAGGGTTAACTCACTTCCATAAACATCTATAAGAGACTTGACAGTAACTGTGAATGGTCACCCAAAGACTAAAGGTAGTTCCAAACCTTCATCTATGTCTAGGATGGTAAAATCAATATGGAACGTGAATTTGTCAACCTTAATAGATAAATCCTTGATTATGTCCCTAAGACACTTGAGTGATCTATCAACCATCTACAAACGCATCTTAGTTGGTGTTAATTTACCTATTTCTAAGTGTAAGGCATCATATTTATGTCAGCTCCTAAGTCGGCAAAAGCCTTATCCATTTTGACATTACTAATAGTAAAAGGAATATAGAAATTTCCTAAGCCAGCTTTTTTCTATAGTAGTGTTGTCACCTCATTAGAGCTCTCCTTACTTAACAATTTATTCTCAAACTTCTTATGTTCCTCTTTATTTGATGATTTCTCTTCTAATGATTTTGTCCTCTTTGATCTCTATAGAAGGGGTTTATTATAATGAAACTCTTCTTTAATTTTTTTCAACAGGTCAAAGACATGGTCTAACTCTTCTTCCAACGATTTCCTCTTGGTTCTCATAAGATACGGAATATTAGGTTAATATTCCTTGACTTGCTTTAAAATAGGTTTTCCACCAGTTTTAGAGTGACCCTTAGTAATCACTTCTCCCTCTTCTTTGTTATAGAGCTTCTTTTTAGTTACCCGGGGGATTACCATTATCCTATCCTTTGGATTTGTTTCAATTGTGCTCGGTAAACTTCCTTTAGGCCTCTCCGCCACTGATTTAGCCAGTTGGTCCATTTTGATTTCCACGTTCCTTATAGATACGTCTATTTCTTAATGTTTGTCCTAGATTCTTGAATAAACTCCGTAATTAGCTCATCTATACCCAGTTTCCTTAATTGTGATGCCTATGGTTGGAATCCAGGTGGAGGATTGTTTCTTTACTGATCTTGATTACCCCATGAAAAGTTGGGGTAGTTCCTCTAACTAGGATTGTGCATATTACTGTAAGGATTATTTTAGGAGGGCTTGGAGTATTCCCCAAATAATCTACACATTTAGGCTGAACTGATTGACACTCTTGTCTTTGATGATCTAGCCCCCATGCTTTGCACTGCATCACTCTTCCTTATAGATCCATAGTGATTCCGTCTATCTTCCTCCTCAAGGCCTCCATTTAACTCACCAATTGTGTCACTGTTTCTACTTCATAAACTCTCGATGGGCCATTGATGGTTTATGCTTTAGCTAAGCACCAGTAATAGTTGTTTATGGCCATATCCTCAGCTCTTCGACCGCTTCAAGTGTTTTATTGTTTAACATTCCTCCAGTTGTTGCATCTATTGACTGCCTCATACTTTGACTTAGCCTATGATAAAAGCTCTGGAATTGCATCCACAAAGGTAGTTCTTGATGTGGGCATCATCAGAGCATCTCCTTAAATCTCTCCTAGTTGTCATACATTGGCTCACCCTCAGTTTGGAAATATAATGACATATCATTTCTCAACTTTGCAGTCTTCACACGTGGAAAATACTTAAGCAAATATTTTTCTATCACTTGATCCCAGATGGTAAGTGATGATTGTGGCATATAATTTAGCCACTGCTTAGCTTTTTCGCTTAAGGAGAAAGGAAATAGACACAGTCTAATGGCGTCATCGTTCACACCATTGATCTTTAAAGTGTCACAAATCTCTAAGGAGTTAGAGATGTGTGCATTAGGGTCCTCGTCTTAGAGTTCATTAACCTGGACTAACTGTTGTACCATCTTGATGATGCTCAGTTTGATCTTAAAGTTATTCACCTGGACATTCGGTCTTACTATGTTGGATTCCACACTAGTTAAGTCTGGCCTAGTATAGTCAAATATTGTTCATGATTGGTTTGCCATGTTATGAAACTCCTCGGTGTCCGCGTGAGCTTCCAAATCTTCAATTTGATGATCTAGCTCAAACTCTCTAATATTAGTCCTACGATGATTCCTCTGTGTACTTCTTTCTATCTTAAGATTTGCGTTTAGTAAGTTCTTAATTCTACTTCAGGTCAGAAACTGACCTGAAGTCTAAATCTAAAAAAAGGGGAATAAACTAACTAACTTAAGCAAATTTAATAATGTAAATTAAAGGAAAAATAAAGCAAAATAGATCAATCAATTGGATCTTAAATAAATAATTAATAGAACATAAATAAAACAAGTAATTGGATCTTAACAAATACATCAATCAATTGCATTAACAAAATAATCAATATATGCTCAGGTATCAAATAAGATTTATCTAACCTAAATACTAATGAAATATTTAGTTATACATCAGTGAACATGAAATGAATAAGACAAAAATAAAAAAACTGAATTGAAAACAACAGAACCATAATTCTAAATCTCCCTAATTGTCTTTTATTAAGCATTCTAGTGATGCAGGGATCCAATCTTGCATTCCAAAGTATCCTTCAATAAATCTTTGCATTTCTTACTCCTCTAGCTCACAATCGCTTTTAAAAATATCTCTGGAATGTTCAGAAAACTTCTTGTCATTTCTTCCCCTTAATTGCCTCTAAAAAGAATCTTTTATATGGAATTTTAGGGTTTTATCCAATGCACGATATCTTGCATGACCATGCATAATCAAAATCCTCTTAATATTGCAAAACTGCACGATTTAGGAGAAGTGCACAGGAAGATGCACAGTCGTGCATCCTTTCTATATGTTGAATCTTCGTTTTACACCGTGTTTTCATTCGAATTCTTCTCCTTTAAGTCCATAAAAGCAATTATAATTTGTATACGCACTTGAAATGAATTAAGTACCAAATATATAATTAAGAGAAGTATATAATATCAAATGAAAATATATCAAGCATGGGATAAAAGTGTGTTTAATTATCGATCAATCAAAGAAGTTTCTTCAAGAACTTGAATTTACTCAAAAATAGGTATGCTTTGTTTTGTGATTATTAGAGTGTTATACATCTTAGTAAGAATCCTACTATAATTAAAAGTGTTTTGGGTTATGTGAAAGTGTTTTGGGTATTGTGTCTTTTCGTGTGGAGAAGTATAGCCTTTATGGAGAAGTTTTTTACTTTTCATATTTTGGGTGTGATGTAAATGGTATAGTTATTCATGTTAATCACTTATCTTACTCTCTTTGGTGGAACTTCTCACTTAGCCAAAACTTATAACGAGTATAGTTAGTAAATGTGGGTACATTAACCTCCCTTTTGTAGACATTTTATGCTTGGTGTGTGACCAGTGTGACCACTTTATCTCCTTCTATTTTCTTATTTTGGTATGTCTATTCTCTTTATCTTTGTGAGTGCTTGCTTCCATATTCTACTCTAGTATCAGAAAGGAGCTTTTATAAAAGCTGTTAAAGTTGACAATGTAAGAGAGGAATTATCTTGGTACTGGAGAAGAACTATCATGTTATTAGGAAGGCACTATCATGGTATGGAACAGAGTCTTCGTAGTATATCGAGATTTTTATATACACAGTATTTAATTATCACTCTTATTAATGGGTACTTGTTATTGTGAGTTTTAAAACAGTTGGAGAATTCAATTTACTGTACTAATTAATTTTATTATGGATTATTTTTTGGACTAGGTGATAAGAGCTTACTTTTTAATACATTTAACGCTTTACACTTAGTGATTAATGATATGAAAATGCTTAAGATACTCACTATACTTCTTATATGGTTTTATGTACATCTCAGAAATAAAGGACCTAAAGTGACCCGAAAGCATGTTCATTGAAATCGTCTTCTCAATTTTCATATTCTATTCATTCATAGAGCAAGAACAAAAAGAGGATTGAAAGAAGAAGAGATAAATTAAGAATGTCAAGTGAAGAACAAATTGCTGGAAAATTGCCACACCCATGAGTGAAGTCTCACAATTGTGATATACATGCTTCTCACCATAAGCTTCTCACGTTGACAACCCATCCAAGCTTCTCACCTTAACATTCGGTGATTCCAAGCTTCACTAGCTAGCTCCCTCCCATGCACTTGCCATGCTTTCACCTGATAGCTCCCAAGCATGCCATGATTCTCATCCAGCCAACTTCTTCTCACGCTAGTCCCATGCATGTTTTGGAGATGCCAGCTGCCTCTCCCATGTTTTTTACATTGCCAGCCAGCTGCCTTCTTTGTCACCCAATGAGCAAGCTTCTTACGGCTGTGTGAAGCTTCTCACAGTTTTCAGAAGCAAGTCACGGGTGTGACTTATTAAGTTACACCCACGAGGCCTTCTCACACCCATGAGAGGCCACTCATAGGTGTGAGAAGGCTAGGTTTCATTTGCTTGTTTA
This sequence comes from Erythroxylum urbanii, assembly GCA_027568935.1. NCBI lineage: Eukaryota > Viridiplantae > Streptophyta > Magnoliopsida > Malpighiales > Erythroxylaceae > Erythroxylum > Erythroxylum urbanii. The sequence continues at coordinate 937,595 of JAOQML010000009.1, read as the reverse complement.
AATGACACTTTGTTTAAACCTAAAAGATTACCACATAGGAAAAGGGGGTGACGGCACAAAAACATGAAAGTTTTGGATGTTTTCAACTAAAAGGAGAGAGAGCTTTCAGAGCTTCAGGAGGGCACAAAGAGGGTGATGGAAGCTCTCCACCATGAAAGACACATGAAGGGGTAGCTTTCTGACACCAATTCAGAAGCAATATTGACACTGATAACCCAATTAAGCATTCCTTCCTTGTATTAGTTGTTTCTTTCTCTCTCTTTCTCTCTTTAGAAATTGATTATGCTATCCGATGTGTATGAAATTGAATTTTGTGAAAAGATGATTTTAATGCATTCATTGGATCGTTTTATTACAAACCCATTGCTAGAATATTCAATATAATCCATAATTGTTTTGTTCAAATTCATTTGTAGTAACTAGTGATTCGCAATCAATAAGGATAACATAACCTAGGATAAATGACACCTCGTATGTAGTTGTTGACTTGATTAATTAGTTTTATTAATTCAAAATGTGGTTAAATGTAGAGATCGTATCCTAGGTCATTCGGTGGTTAGGTTTAATTAACAATCGAATCTTGTTTAAACACAACCTAAGGGAAAACTCGGGTTAATAAATTAACCTACAATTAAAAGTTTGTAGGAGAGGTTTGAGAACAACAAATTATCAAAATATTTTTAATTAGGGTGTAGGCCGAGACTGAATCAAAGAATTGGACTCCTAAAGAATTCACGATTTTCATCATTTTTACATGTTTTCTTTAATTTGCTTTTCTTAGTTTAGTTTCATTTTATTTTCTTATTTCAAACCAATGAAACCCC
>JAOQML010000009.1:910467-936671 GCA_027568935.1 Erythroxylum urbanii | reverse complement strand
ATCTATATTAGCTTGCCTAGTTGGTACTGTCAATGCCTTACTACCTTTAGCATTTTCACTCCTCCGTAGTTTTGTTGTGTATACATACAATCATAGTAGCATGACCATTATCATAAAATCTAATTCCCCATTCTAAAGGTCAAACAAAGTCAGACACTTAAACATAGCATCATGATCCTTGTTATCCATTTCTGAAAAAAAAAAATGTCTGCAAAGATGAAAAAAATACCATGATCATAAACAAGCCATAACCAAGAAGTCAAGAATGAAGAACAAATAAAAATTTCATTAGGAAAAATAGCAAGAAAAAAACCATCAAACAAAAAAAATAATTATTGTTGTTGTTTCCAAGGAACAAAAAGTAAATGATATAACAAAAACAAACAGGGATTAGTCAAAGTACCTTAGCTTCAATGAGAACAGATGCACAAACCGAGTAATTTCACCTTCAACTTGAAACAATTGAATCAAAATTAATAAAAGAAGAAAAATTCCAAAATAAATATTACACAATACAAAAACACAAATAAAAATAATAAATAAATCAAAACAAAAATACAAATACAAATACAAAAATAATCAAAAAATCGATGCCATAAGGTAAAAATTGAACAATGATATATTCTAGTGTTTTGCTAGGCATCATGCTAATGCTTTTTATAAGACAGATTATTTCCTCTTAATTGAAACTTTGAAGGGTGAGTTTCTACAAGTAGATGCTTTTGACATTTTTGGCTCGTTGAAGGTACAACGAGCCAAAAATGGCAAAAGTTAGATGTTAGTGACCATTCTAGAGTTTGTACTACAAAATTGGGTAAATAACATATGTAATTTTGAACTCTGTTTGATTATGTAATATTAGTCAAAACTACTAAAAATAACTAAAATGTCTAAAATTCTAATTTATTGTAAAACTAACTTACCATTAATCCTATAGTTAATGATACTAATATGGTCTGCCAGCATCTATATACTAAACTTTAAAGCATATTGGTGGGATGGTTGTGACTTATGCAGATGAAGAACAACCATTATGCATTAGTGGAGATAGTGGAGGAGGCATATTTCTTTGGAACATCAACAATCCCTTGGGGCAAGAACCATTGAAAAAATAGTGTGAGCAAAAGTACAGTAAATATAGTGGTATACATGCCCTAACCACAGCTGGGATGGTCATCTCTACACTAGTAGTGGAGATCAGTTAATTAAGGCATAGTCAATGCAGGTAATTCCTTCCCTTTTCACCATTTGACATGCTTTTTAGATGTACATGATTTTATGGTGGTGAAAGCAGAGGCAGAGGTAGTGGAAGAGATGGTGGAGTAAAGCAAGCAAACTGAATGATTGGAGTGCAAAACAAAAGGGAGGAGTAATGTGTGTGAAGCACCAGCAAATGTGTGAATGAGAAAAGAAAATATTTCATACATCAAAACCAATACAACGCTATGCAAAGTTTATAAGAAAATAAAGGGAAAAGATACAGTTTACAAATCACAACAACACATTTATCTACAAGAAAACAAGCCCAGTAAGAATAACAACCACACCCAAGCCTTTCCTCCAAACCTATATGTACCAAAGATTAAGCCACTGGATAGTTGATTAAGCACCAAATACTGCGTCTAAGCACCAAATTTACCAAAAATAAGAGGATGGCATCAAGCATCAACATTAGATAGAAAACAAATGAAACACTGCTAATCCTTAGCAGTAAATCAAAGATTACAAGGTTTCAGATCATTAAGACTTTTTCAATACCACATCTTACCTCTGTCTTCATACATTCCTACAGAAATACTAAAGAATAGCATTCGACTAATAGAAAGCACCACAAACTGTAGTTTCCTATTATGCATCATAAAAAAATTAAGGGATAAGGTTCCAAGACAACATTTCGTAAGTAAATAATTAACTTTTTAGTTAATCTATTAGCTTAAGTACTCTATACCCCTATCCTTTGTATTCATGAAGACATTTACGCCATGATTACAAAGAATGATCACTAAAGTAAGCTCACTGGCACTAGGATATCAATGAATAAAGAGGAAAAAGAGATTGATTTATGCATTTGCGCTTCTTACATGAACCAATAATGTAAATAATGCATTCATCAACTCATCTTAGTAAATAATGATATAATTAGTCAACTTCCTAATTTCGGTGTGACAAATGGAGCTCTATATGGCCTCTTTAAATCCAACTTATATTTCAATATTAGAATGCACTTCCAACATAATAGGGAAGCTAACTTCTTTAGACTATGCTTTCCTAATTACTAACCAAATTCCAACCTTAAAGATAACACCATCTAGTTAGTGTATAGTATCTAAGGAAATGCAATAGCTAACATCTTGTTCTTTCAAAATAAGCTAACAAGAGAGGATAGCAAAAGATCAACACATGGTACATGCCTGTAGCTCAAAAGTTGGACTTGTGCATACTTGGTTTTGCATTCACACTCTGTCTTACTTTGAAAGAAGCAAAATTATGGACTCTTTTAGTTTCAACAAAACAAAAGTTCAATCCTATTGTCTAGGGATTTCCCAAGTACTAAACCCTTATACTTGTGAAACTAGAGAAGTGATTTGTGAATCAGATGACAGAAGTGAAAACCTCGGCTAGATCATTGGTTAGTTTACTTAGCTCGGTACCAACCTAGGAAAGTTTCAAGTACATCCCAAAAAAGGCCATAAGACAAGGGCTTTATGCTTTTTTTATTCATAGAATTCGCTTTTAGACAGGCAATTCAATTTCTTCTTCTTAAACACCTTTCAGGATTAAAATCTTAACGAGTAATGATATACTCCTCCATTATAATCGCTTAACAAGATTCGCTGGTCTCCTGAGTTTTGGTTATTTCATCCCTATGGCTCTAAACTGAAGGCTAGAAAGCCACGTAGCACAATAAAAGTTGAAGAAAACAAAAATAGTACAACATGTGGAAGATTCGTAAAAGCCTGCAATTGATATACTGAGAAAGCATTTTTCACTTAAGTTAACACAAATTGAGAAAGCATAGGGAAAAAGGGGAGCAGATGCAGCAAAACCAGAGGCAAACAAGGGGAGGAGATGAACAGGAAAACAAACTTACCTTTCACTGCCCAGACGAACTAAAGTGAAGAAGGGAGACGTGCGAGAGACGACTGGTCAGAGAGGAGTGGTCGGCGAGGAGGTGTTTTGTTGGGTTTGAAGAAGCAACCGTGTTAATCATCTGTCAACTAGTAGGGGAGAGGTATTCCTGGAAATTACTTATATGTTTTGTTTCTGTCCTAGGAACAAGAAATATTGTCCCTTGCTTTTGGAAGGAACAAAAAATTTATGTCTCTGTCATCCGGAGTCGCAACAAAAATTAATAGAGTCAGCAAACAAACACTGCGAGGCATAGGATTTTTTTATTTTGTCATCTGTCTCCACCTTTGGAGACAGTAACCATACACAGGGTAAAGGTTTTCTCTTTTGTGACGGTTTTTATTTTCGTCACTAAATGGTTAGTTTTAATGACAAATTATTTGAATTGTCGCAATAGGTTAACTTTTGGCGATGATCTTCGTTTCGTCGCAAATTCATCTATTTGTTATAGTGAGACCAATTCGAGACCCAACTTTTCTAAATGAACACCCAAAGATTCACAATTGATAAGTTAACCATCAATGTTAATATCTATTTACTGAACAACCTTTGCTTATATGAAACTCAATAATGGACCTCTGAAGCCTTTTTTCTACCGTACAAAGAACCTCTTTCTGTGTGCGGTAACTAGAATAGATCTGAAGACTTTCAATAGATTTGGCTTGGATTTGTTTTTAAGCTTAAATTGAGCTTCAACTAAAAGATTTGGTCTTTTATTTTTATAATCTATCAACATTTAGTTCGTTCTTTCTATTTTGGTCTCTGTTTTTATTAGATCGTACAATCTCATTTAAAAGAGACACAAAAACAAGAAATGAAGAAAAAGATAAAGATCACATGTTAGGTCGATTAAGGTTTAAGCTTTTGTATTGAGTGTATTCACACTAAATGCATGTCTCAATTTATTTTGAAATCACCATTTGGACTTGGACTTGTTCAGATTAAAGCGTAATCAAGTTTTATCCTAGCATGCTTCTAAAGAAATGTAGTCTTGGTTTAATCTATGCCTAAATTAAAATTTTTAATGCATCTTTAATCTCAATTTATTTTGAAATCACCATTTGGACTTCAGACTTATTCAATTTAAAGCCTAAACAAGTTTAATCGTAAACATCTTCTTAAAAATAATCTTAGTCAAAATTATGCCTAAAATGAAAATATTTAATATATCATTGAGCCTGAGCTATGAATAAAAAAAATGAAAATTTCTCAAGTAAAAACATGTAGATAAATGTCTAAAATTTTTGTAAATTTATTTGGGGCTTATAATTGTATCTCAGCCTAAGTTACTCTTTGGACATTCTGTATGTCATATGGTTTTAAAACTTAATACATAAGAATCTTAATAAGAAGAAAAATGAAGAAGTAATATTAAAAGATATACGTCAATATAGAAAATTTTTAACTTATATGATAGATCTAACAATATGCAAGTGGTGGCTGTGAAGATGAATGAATCGATTTTATCACGTAAAGAGTGAAGAGAAATAGATGCCTATGCCTATCTTTTAGTTGGAGTACGATATTCAATTGCTCTTTCATTTACCTTTTAAATATTGGAGTATTTTAAAACTTCATATAATGGTAAAGAGAGAGAGAAGATAGACTATTAAAAGGTAGACATTAGCTAACCAAAAGTTTACCATGTGACTCTTATAAGTTGTAAATTCCAATGTTTTGATGAACAAACCTGTTAAAGTTGGAGAAGAAGAAGTTAGAAAATCAATTGGGTTTCTTTTTTTTTTTTTAATCTTTCCATACTTTGGTTAACAGTTTCAAACTTATTACTCTTCTAGTTATTGAAACTTTTGGCCCAATCGAGCAATTAAGCGTACCTATAGTCCTATGCCAATCCCACATACTAAATTGGCATTGACCCAGCTTGCTGCACCTTCTCGGCCTTGGGAAAGTTTTGTCCACACACATCCACATGCAATAGTCCTCGTAGAAGCATATACTTAAATATAGTCAAAGAACAACTCTGAATAGTGAATACTATATACCTCCGTAATCAACTTCCTTATTGTAGGGTTCCTAGATTCTTCCTCTACGTCAACGCGTTGAACCCAGTGCAGTCCAAAAATATGATCTTTTCGTTTTACCAAATGAATCGTTGTCTTACTGTTTGGAGACCTAATTGGTACTTGGGAAGAGAAGCTGCATGCTTCAGCAAAGTTGCTGAGTTTAAGAAAGAAAATAAAATTATAAACAAGATAAAATAGAAACATAGCTCGTCCAATTGGTACCGTGTATCTATCAAGCCCCTGCAACCATTCTTATTACCTTTTCCGCAAAGAGAATCCAACGTTCATAAGGAACGCTAAACACAAATTTCCTGTGTCCCCCAATTTTGCTATAAAAAAAATTGCAGATAGGAAATCAGTACTGCGAAATGGACAAGATTTATAAACGAACAAAGTTGTAGAAAGGTTGAGCCTTATGCACTCCGATGTACAGTAACAAATTGGATGCCACTTTAAGAAACTGAAGAAACGGCCTGACATATCTTTGATAGCAGCCATGTTTCTCCATAAAAAAGAGGAACTACTCCAAAGTTTAGGCTTCTGGTATAGGTGCAAGGACTTCCTGATAAAGATGAAGAATTTAATAGTAAAATAAGAATGACTTCATAAGTAAAGATAGGATCAAAAGTTGTTTAATTTGCTTACCTCAGGAAACCGTGAATGCCCATGCGCATTAGAAGATCTGACAATATTTTCCCACTTCAGGTCACCGACGTCCTTTTTAAAAGCCTGAACTTTGGGACTAGCATGCATAACAAGAGAAGATGTAGAAGAAAAATTCTTGGAGGAAACAGCAGTCAGTGTGCGCATTAGCCATGACTCGGATGGAGAGTTTGGTAAAGGAGGAGGAAGAGGAAGCAGCGGAAGACAATGCATTTGACTCTCTTGCTCGCTTAATTCAGTAGAAAGTTGGCCATCATCAGCCACTTTGTCTCTTGTCAACACAATAGAGTCATGGATCAGGCCATGTAAATTACCTGCTGCATCTCTATCAAACTGGCTTTTCATATCAATCTTCACACTTCTATCCACTTTTGGGCTTGTAGATTTCAGCAACCCTTGCTCGAGGGTCTTGATTGGTCCATAACTATCCATCTTATCCATTTGCCCATCATGGAAGGATCTATCAGATAAAGAAAAGAAACCAGAATCAACCGACTCCAAACTTCCAGAAAGCCCTTTCGTTCGTCCATCCACAGCTTCCAAGAACTTGAAATCTTTAACAGAACTCCTAGAATCCGTTTCTTCGATTTCACTAGGTTTTGTGAGTGTATCAGCATCAACCTTCTTGTAAGAGGCGAGGATTTTCATATCTGAAGATATTGAATTTGAGGTTTGAGGCTTTACTGTATGGACTGAATCTACGTACAGAGTTTTCTCAACCACAGGACTCAAACATTCTGATTCCAGCTCATTCATCTCATTGGCGAATAATTCCTGGAGATTTCTGATATTCTCTGGAGGCTGACAAGGTCTAATCACCCCAGAATTCTTAAAGGTTTTAGCAATTCCAAACAATCTTTTTTCTTCAGTGGCAGCAGATTGAGAAAAGTCCATAGGGAATGGTGACGCACCCTTATTTTGCCAACTTTTGCACTGGTGTGATCCATCTACTTCGCTAAGATCTCTTATGTGATGGATCTGATTAGATACACTTTTCAGTTCATCCTTACAAGCATATACCCCAGTTGGCAGGAGTCTGTCTGTTGATCGTGGTTCATAAATAGGATTTGTATGATTCTAAAGGAAAAAAAAAAAAGTAGTGCAAGTGAAATTATGACATACAAAATACAGAGAATAGCCAGAAAAAGATATCATATAGTCAGCATAAAGAGAGGACATGAACTTCATACCTTATTCTCAACTTTGGTACAAGATGCAGCATTTGAAGATTGAACTTCTGTTTTACGTACTGAAGAATTGGAAGCCTGAACAGGTTTTCTGATTCGCGGTACAGGGTTCAAAAGACAAAAGGAACTTTGTAAGCATAACCGAGGGAACAGCCCACAGACACTAGTAGAAGGGTTTTGGGGTCTGTCATAATCATCGTCATCATCTTCACTGTCTTCCACTTCATTACCTTGGGAATAACATGGTACACTGATCAACATATTCTGATCAGTTGTACACCTCCTTTGCTCAACTACTGCCTCTTTGATCAGTCTAGGTTGTTCTCGTGCAACTGGCGGCTTCCTATTAGAATATAGAGAAGTCTCTGAGGCTATTGCCTTTGCTGCAGGCAAGAAGCGATCCATCATGAAGTCTCGAGTCTGTTGATCTGTTGAGAAACTCCAAGATGGTTTCAAATCAGGAGCATCCGACCCAGTAATACCACTTACACTGCAGTTATAGGACAAAGATTCAGTCCGGGACAGAGTACCAGCAGCATCTACATAGGACTCATCAGTCTCATCAGAAGTACAACTCCCTGTCTCCTCCATTTTTATTTCTTTACGTGTGTTTCTACCCACTGATGCTGGTATCCTAGTAGTTGACGAGGCTTTTGAACCTTTATCTAAATTCAATGCCCTCCCAGGAGGAAGCTTTGGAGCTCCTGACCCTGAGGGTCTTTTAGGAGCGTGCATTTGTGGTTTTGGCCTCCCTGGGGTTTGCTCCCACATAAAGGGAACACTCCCAGGGTCCCTCACTGGATCTATTTTCAACTCTGATTTGTATACAGGTAGAGGAGGCAATTTCGGCTCATTATTACTTTTCCTTGTGTTCTCTCGTTCTCTTGACGAAACTGTTATGGAGATCCTCCTAACGGAGAGAAAGGGCTGATTAAAATCCAATTGCTTATCTTCCATCTGACACAAATTCACTCTGTTCAACATAAAACAAAAGAGGCTCCACCGTCTAGGTTCTTTACTTGCGAAAAACATTAAACCACAGTAATTGGATATAACAGTACTCCTATAGTTGTATGTATCTTCATTTTTTTACAAGAAAGACAATACAGCCAAAGCCCCAACTAACCATTAAATTGTTAACTTCTTAAAACCAATGAACTTGCAACATAAGCATCAAATGATCACATTTGGATGAAAGAAAAAGTACAAAGAGTGAGAGTGTTACCTCAGTGTCTGTCTATACATAAAATAACACTTGTGAAGTAACTTTCATTGAAAGTGTAAGACTCTGAGACTGAACAGCCAGAGAAGAAGAGAAAGACAGAGAGAGTTAGGGACAGAGACAAGTCTTCAGAAGAATCTGATAACAAATCATGAACTGTAAGTGGAAAAGGAGAGAAATAAATAAAAGTGAAACACAGAATAAAGAAGAGAGAGAGATAAAAGTATATCGTAGGTTTGTGTTTATGATGGACGGTATAGCTAATTACTGTCAACCAACTCTTTAATAATGCATGGGAAAAAGAAAACCTTTGTTTTTTATTTGCATGGCTGTCTTTCTGTGGGATCATGTGATTGCCTTTTCCTTTTTGTTATATAATATTGTTCCTAAAAACATTTATTTTTTAAGAAAAACAAAATTAATATTAAGATAGAGCCAACTTTAGGAGTTAGTAGATGCACGAGAAACATACAAGAAGGAAGGAATAGCTTGGTCGTAGAACAATCAGCTAAGCAAGCAACCATATCTAGGAAGGAGCAAACATTTAATTATCCCAAGGCACTAAGAAATCCAACTACATCTCCCAGTTTCATTAGTTCCCTAGTAGAGGCAAGTCCCATAGTGTAATGAGCTCCTGACTCATGGAAGTATACCCAATGGACACCAGTGGCACTTCCTTGTAGTTTGCATAAAAACTTTGATGCTTTGAGAGACTCTTTGGAATCTCGTAGAATTACGCCCCTTCCAAATCATATAGGTTCCCCAACTAACCAGAAGATTGAAGGCCATAAAATCCCCTATCTTATATTCTACCTCAGGAATAAAGGAGTTCCAAGAAGATGATCTAGAAGTGCGTTTGCATAGCTTAAGAAGTCCATGGAGAAAGAGTAGGAAAGAAGCAAATGATCAGCAGTTTCAGTGTGCAAATTGCAAACCTTACAGATTGAGTTAGAGCTCCTACCACCAATCTTGTAAATAATAACTGGTATATTTTTAATGGCTAACCGCAGTATAAAACACCTAAGGGAACCTGTTGGTTAATCCATATCAACCTCCTCCACCAGTCACATGTGATTTGCCGCTGGCAAGATTTATTTGTAAAAGCTCCTGATATGTGACAATTCCATTAAGCTTTGTCCTCATCATTTGGTTGAGGCAAGTAATTTGGAGAATGATTCATTATTGGAGCAAGTACCCTAATACCAAGGTTCTAATTCCCATCTTTTAGTAGTTTACTAACCTTGGCTTGATTGGAATAATTTGTTTAAGATGTTAAACCATAATCATAACCAAGTTTTATCACTATTCCCCACTCTAATCATAGTTGCTAGATCATCTTCTTCCTTAACTTAAGAATTTGATTGAAACACCATGAATAATATGGCTCAGTGCTAGGATTTCATAAGCTTTGAGCCTTGATAACATAGATATTGACTCATTTAACCCAAATAGATTGAGGATCAGTAAATAGCTTTTAAATCTTCTTGGCTAAGAGATGTTTGTTAATAATCCTCATTAAGGTTATGGTCGGACCTTCTTCAGACTTAGGTGAGGAAATGTCAAACCTTTTAACCACAACTCTTAGGTGATTCTCAACTGCTCATACCTAAAAGAAATTTTAAGCAATTTAGAAATATCCTTAACCAACTTCTAAGGTAGGTATAGATGAGAACATTAATGAGTTTTTTGGTTGCTTAATACAAAGGTGATAAATTGGAGTCTCCCTGCATGTGAAAGGAATTAGTTATTCTAGTGATTGATCCTCCTTTTAACCACATCTAATAGGGCTGACATTCAGTGTAACATATCCTTTTATCTAAAATAAGGATACCAAGATACTTAAAAGGTAGGGAAGGTGAGGCAATCCTATGATTGTTAAAAGGGAATTTACTAGGTTTAAGGAATTCGTTGATATATAAAGTGCACTATTATGCATATTCATAAGACAACTAGATAGTGAACTGAATTAATCCAAAGATTTCATAAGTGTTTTGAGAGTATATAGGTTTGATCTATTGAAAAAAAGCAATCCATCAATAAATATTAAGTTGAACAAATTTAGCTTCTAATAGTTGAAGCGAAACTTGAACTTATGATCTCCTTCCAATTTATGATCAATCAGTCTTAATAAGAATTCCATACATAATGAAAATAGATATATCAAGAGTGGATCTCCTCATTAAAATATTAAGTATATGTTAAGAATATGATTGTTTCCTGTTGTGTTTTACTTAACATTACCTAAACACATCACCTATGAGTATACGAGGTTACTGTAGTATAGGATGGATGCCCCTAGGTCATCTTACAAGGAAGTTGTCAATTATAATAACTTGATTAAAAACAAGAAATTAAAGAATCAAATTTAAGAATGTATAGAGGTTGTAAAATTATGAAATTAAAAAAAAGAATGAATTGCACTTAATTGATATAAACCTTTCAAAGATAACCTAGGGTTTACACTTCAATCCAATTTCAAGCCTAAATTCTTAAAATTTCCATTAATATAACCTGTAGCTTTATTCTCTCTTCAATCAAATTAGGAACTATAAATTTAATAGTTCTCACAGTCATAAACTAACAATTACTAACCAATCGAAGTTAGAAATTAAGCAATCCTTAGAACTTTTATTTCTAATTCATTTTTAGGGTAATTGATTGTTTAGTTCCAATATTAAGCTTCATCTTTAGATTCTTCACTCAATACCTTAAGATCAGCCAATCTATTAACCTAGCATTCAACACAACACAATCAACCCAAACAACATATATATTAATGGGAATTATCGAATCAAGACATTCAATTAAATCTAGATGCAAACCTTAGGTAAGAATAATTTAGCTCATCATCGAAGGGAAAATAATACTCATATCAACAGAATTCAAACCAATTAATTCCATTGTATCAAAAAGAAATAGAAACAAGAAAAATTTAAAAACCCAAAAGAATAGAGAACATTGACTGATGACTGGGAGTGAAACTCTCATTCTCTTTCTCCAACTCTCAATCAATGTTGATGACAAAACTCTATTGATTCTCCCTCTGTAGCTCTCTTTCTATCCCAATACTTTTCTCTTCTTTCTGACCTCAATGTCATCCTCTTTATGTCATGTTCTCTTCACATAAATTATGAGCCTATTTTTGCTTAAAATAAAGCTCTGTAGCTAAAGTTATGGGATAAAAACCAAGGGAAGTTTAGACTAGGCTAGGATAGATTTCATATCTATTTCTCAACCTTTTTAGCCCCTCAAAATATCACTTTTAGGCCTTGATTTTTGCATCGAAATTATGGCCTAGGATGTTGGCTTTACTTTGAGCTTTTAATAACCTCATTTAGATCTCATAAGTCTGAGATATGTCGATATAAAGCTCCAGTGGTCAAGCTGCAAATTCTGGAAAAATAAGTTTTACTTTGAACAATCGATTGCTAATCCAAACAAATTCGAATAGCTACACATTTGGGCTTCCTTAAAATCTTGAGATGTCCTCTAAATATTCTCTAAGCTTTTTAAAGTCTTCTCCTTAAGTCCTTAAAGCTCAACCTAAACAAAAACATCTAACAACAATCTTGAACAAAAACTATTTAAAACCTAACACAAAATGCATTATAACAACCACCCCACACTTAATGCTTTGTTTATCCCTAACCAATGTTAAAGGAAAACAAAAACAAACAAGAAATAATTTTATCGAGTTTAAAAATTATCAGATAAATTAAGACAAACCTTTCAATAATTTCTATAATTATTCTCAAATCAAACAAAACTTATCCTAACACAATCCAGTAGCTCTTCCATACATACCCAAAAAAAGTTACTCCTTCATAACATCTCTTATCTATAGATAAGAATGAATTAGATCGACTCGACTGATATGATAGATAGAATGGGTAGTGTGTGTTATGATTTTTTTAGGACTTTGTCGCCTTTTCAATTTCTTCTGTTCTCAGTTGGAGAAGGGCTGGGTTTCCTTTAGGAGCTAAGTCCAATCTTGTGAGTGGTTGATAAACTATGATTGTAGTTTGATTTAGGAAGTCCCATAGTTGTGATCATGGGAGTGTTTACAATCTTTATATTTAATGAAAGTATATCTCTTTAATCTTGGTTTTCATTAAGTCTCCATCACTTAATCACAATCAAGCACCAATTAGAAGATCTTTTCATCAGGTTGTAATAGGGCTAGGGTAAAGGTCTGTAATTTGGAAAAGTGAGTTACTCATTAAGTACAAGAGCAATTTTAAGAATCAAGAAATTAAACATAACGACTACTTTACAAATCCCAAACACAAAATTTTGTTTCAAACATCTTCACCCTTTTACTACAGTACCCTTTAGTTCAAGGATCAAGTCACTCTTGTATTATTTTCTTTCTTGTTTTTATTTTTTTCACTTTTTTCCAAAACATTATTGCAAAAACCACAACTAAGCTCATTGTCATCTAGATCTGTGGAACAATAACTTTCTTTTCTTTGATACTTTTTTAAATTTAACAAGAAAGGACTCACAATTGTAGCAAAGGTCCTCTATTCAAAAGAATTTTCAACCCCAAACAATATGGATTACCAAATTAACCCCACACTATAATTTACACAATGACTCAATCACTAAATTCCTTAAATGCTCTTGTTCCTAATGGAAGGTGAAACAAATTGAGAAAAATGATAAAACGGTTTATGGCTTATAATATTGTGTAAAAGAAAGAACATAGGAAAAGGATCAAAATTGGCTCACTAAAGATGTATAAAAGGTCGGCCTTTTTAGTTAAATGGTTAAACCTAGTTGCCTTAATCATTTTAATGCTCAATCACAATTTTCATGTAAATAAATACCTAAGCAAGTTCTAGCAATATAACAATCAAGAATGTTCACTCAGAAGAATAACCATTTGAAATTCAATCTTAAAGCCTCAAATTCTCACCAATTGTTTAAAGTAATGCAAAAGAATGACCATTGAAATTGATAATTAGTACTCATTCCATTCAATTCTCAAACTTTTTCTTTAAAAACTTTTAAGGCCATCTATCAAGAATCTGATTAAAAACACCAAAGCTTTGAACGTTCTAAACATTAAACAGTTTGAAAAATAAGAAAACAAAAATATGTAGACATTAAACAAAATAAGTTGAAAATAAAAACTATACCCTATACTTTAAAATCACTCTGTCCTCAATATGATCGTGCATTAATAGAAAAGGAAATAACAAGAGTTAAGGAAAACCTAATTTCTATTGTTGAATAGTTCGATATAAAGCCTTACTTCTAATTGTCTTATCACAAACACATAAAGGTAGGGCAAAGTTGATGTAGGATTTTTGTGAGGTACATGACATTAATAGAGTAAGGAACGACCAAGTTTATTGGCTTTGATCTTGTATTTGGTTAAAGGGTTTGACGAAGCACAAGTAAGGTGGGTAGGGGCATAACCAATCTATGTTAAGGCATGACCAAGGTAACTCCCCGTGTTTGCCTCTACTAAATACAATAACACATTTAATAATGCATATGTCTAATCAGAAACAATTAACAAATCAAAGCATCTTTTCCAAATCAAATTTACTTAAAAATTTATTAAACTAAAATTAAAATTGGTAAAATAAAATAATCAAAAGAATTGCAAACCAATCCCATTAAGCACTTTTATAATGTCATATTAGCTGGACTCAGAAATGAGGACACTTTCAATAATTTTGGCTCCTCGAAATTCCTCCAAGTAAGGTTTCACTCTTTGGGCATTAACCTTGAATGTTTCACATGTCTTCAAGTTCGAGAGCTCCACCACCCTGTATGGAAAGACTTGGATAATTTGAAACAATCCACTCCACCAACACTTCAATTTACCAGGGAATAACCTTATCCTTAATTTGAGCAACAAGACTTTCATTCTAGGTTCGAAGCTTCTTCGAAGGATCATTTTATCACACATAGCCTTAGTTTTATTTTTGTAAATCTTTGAACTTTCATAAGCTTCATTTCAGAGCTCATCAAGCTTGAAATCTCTAACATTCTTTGGCCCTTTGCTTCATCTAAACTCATATTTATAGCCTTGATTGCTCAATAAACTTTATGATCCAATTCCACCTGTTAGTGGCATGCCTTCCTAAACACTAACCGATATGGGCTCATCCCAGTAAGAGTTTTAGAAGTTATTCGCTATGTGCAAAGTGCCTTACGAAGATGGACTGCCCAATCTTTGCTTGATGTGCTCATCATCTAATCCAATATTCTTTTGATTTGTTTGTTGGAGATTTTAGCTTATCTAGAGGTTTGGGGATGATATAAGGTTGCCACCTTAAGTCAGATTCTTAACTTTTTCATTACTTTTTTGAACCATTTGTTGCAGAAATGGCTTCCTCCATCACTAACAATGGCCTTAGGTGTCCCCGTATCTGTTTAGAATATATTCCTTTAAAAACTTCAAAACAATGTTAGCATTATTTATCCTAGTGGGGGTGGTTTCCACCCACTTAGACACATAATCAATAGTTAGCAGTATATATTCAAAGTCGAAATATTTTAGGAAAGGCCTCATGAAATTAATACCCTAAACATAAAAAATCTCTAACTCAATGATAAGTGTAAATTACATCGTGTTTTAGGGCATAGTTTGATATATGTTTAGTTGTCAATTCAATCATTTAGTTTGTGTTTAGGTTAGAATTTAATTATTTATATTTTTTAAGTGTTTTATGGGTTAATACAAGTCTTTGAGCTTAAATATTATGTTTTCAAGGTACCTTAATGTGTTTGCTAGTATTTCAGGGTCAACATTGAAGGGTCAACATTAAAGAACAAAGAAGTTCTGGAGACATTTTGGCTCCACGATCGTGGCATGTCAAGCCACAATCATGATAGAACATGCCACAATCGTGATAGAAGCCCAGTAATTGGCCCATGATCATGATTTGCATCGGGCAGACACACAGACACTTAAGAACGTCAAGTTTTAAAAGATTTTTGAACCTTTCTAACCTCGGAAAAATCTTAGGACTGTTTAGAACATAAAAGGATATTTAAAGAACAAGAAAAGAGGAAAAATAGAGCTTTTGCATCAGCCACCTTGAGAAACCCTAGAGAGAATTCATCGAGAGATAAAGGAAGAGAAAAAGGTAGAGAGAAAAAGAGAAGAAGTTGACTCGACATACTTCCCGGATCTGGGAGGTCTCCTAACATTGCTGCCTCCTATCATCCATTTAGATTGTATTTCCTATTTAATCCATTATCTCCTTAGGAATTTTATTCTTGAATTAATGAAATATGATTGTTTATGTGTTTATTGGATTTGTTGTGGTTTAATTGCATAATTTGTTAATAAATTGAGAAGTTGAATCTAATGAAAAATGATTAAATTGGACTAATAAGAGTTAGGTGATTTAATAAAACAATAATTGACTCAGGTCAAGAAATTGTGCAAAGGTTTTCGATAGTTTATTAGAGAACGTAACAACTAATTAGGGTTTTGGATAGGTTGCAAATTAAGAGATTTCAACCCCCATGTTCTGATTAGAGTTTATAATTTAGGGTTAATGATTATAACTCAAGAGAGAGTAATCAACCCTAAGATAGTCTAGAACCAACAATCTGATAATTTATAATCAATTGGTAATTTCTTTCAGTTGATTCTTGGGTGTGCTGCAATTTCTTGATAATTAGTATTTTCATATTTGATTCTTAAATTGATTGATTGAATTAAATTATCATTTTTAGTTTCTTTGCATTTTGGATTTCTGTTATTGTTTCTGGCCTTAGATTTTAGGATTAGATTAACTCCCTCCTCGTGAGATCTACACCTTTGGTACTACGCTAACGAACCGTGTGCATGTGGATTATCAAAGGTTTATTAAAACTTACATACAACAAGCACTCGATCAAGTTTTTGGAGTTGTTGCTAAGGAGGCAATTAGTTTAATTCTTATAGTCTAAGGCTTTTTCATCCTTTTTGTGCTAAAAAATTAGGAATAAAGTAGACCACACATTAACATGGATATCATCGAAAAAAAAATGGGGAATCTCAAGAGTTGAATACTAAGAATAGATAAAAAGAACGATCATGGAGGATGTATATTATAGGGCGCAAAGGACTCTTGCGAGTTTCAGTGAGCCCCAATTGAGTCGGGGAGGCCATCATCCTGATATGAACTTGTACACTTTAAGATAACAGAACCACCTAGATTTCTATTAGTCTAATAATGCAAGTACACATATGGGACATCAAGACCTATTTGAATTTTAGTAAGATGAGTCAAGTCCATGAGATTCCAAATTGGACCAAATCATGGATAAGCTCACAGTTATGGAAGAGACCCAGAAGACATTGGAAGAGAGTTTGAGCAAGTAGCTGAAGATCTTGCCTCTTCTATTCACAACTTAGAGGTTCGAATGAGCCAGCTTTTTGGGGAATTTTGTAAGTAAAGTGTGGAAAAATGTTTGTGCAACATGAAAGTAAATTCAATAGAGCCATGTCAGGCTTTCACATTTAAGAATAGGGTAGAGCTAGAAGAACTAGCGAGACCAAGAAATTAAGAAAGAGGATGCTATCTGCCAGATCTTGGTATACCATGCCTTAATATCGAAAAAAACTTTAGTAGATGTCTATGAAGGTAACATTATCCTTCAGATTAGTAATGACCAAGTGATATTCAACATGAATAATGTATTAAATAATCCAAAGGAGGGTGCTCATTCAGGTGAATTAATATGTTCGAATATCTAAAAGAGAAAAAGGAAGAAGAATAAATGACAATGGACATCAAATTTGAAGAAGCTATAAAAATCTCTCTTCGTGAAGCAAAAGAAGAAAAAGAAAAGGGAGTGACTAAGGAAGAACAAGAGTAGCCACCCTTTTACCAAACAAACTGCTACGTTTAATAGAAGATTCAGGGAGCTTCGTTATTCTCTAATCTGTTGACAGTTTGTTAGTGAAAAGGACATTACTAAAATTAATTGATTTTCTCAACTTTATCAATATTGTCCTTCTGATCATTTTGCCATTTGTAGGGCCGTAAAATTGATATTGAACAAAAACGGTGGAAGAAAGCCTCTTATAATTTCTACCGACTAAGTTTCCAATGATACAAGGTCAAGCCAATGACCATAAATTACCATGTTTAGGGTAGATTTAAATTTTTATACAATTAAAGTTGTTTCATTTCCATAAATAAATATCAATGATTCGGAATATATTGCCCTATTAATTATCTTACTCTCTCTGAATCAATTATAAGATAAGAAAGCCAATTTAGCATTAAGCGTGTTTGGTCTCCACCTCCAACTCATCACCACATCAGTCAGCATGATGATTTCATTTTCTAACCCTTCTTTTTTCATTTTTGTTAGTATTTTGTTTTTTTTGCCTTCTACATATTGTTTCATTCCCCCTTTTGTGTTTATATGTATCCTTCTCACATTGAGGACAATGTGTTGTTCAAGTGTGGGGAGGAATGTGTGTTTTTACCTTGAGTGTGAATTTTTCATATTGTATGATCTTTTGTTTACGTTGCATGATGTGAATCGGGTGAATACGTCAATGACTAGGACTAAACGGGATAGATTTAGCCTTAAACATAGCTTTTTAGGTTGCAAAGATTTATTAGCTTGTGAAATTAGTGACCTAAGTTAGTTAAGGTTAAATATGCCAGTTAATTACGATACAATGTTAGTTCATTCACCCTAGGAAATTGCCATACTCATTTATAATTTTAGGCCTATCAAATAAGTGGTATTATCAGTACATTTTTATGAGAATAATTAGCTAAAGCAATAAATTAGGCTAATTTTATGTTAAAAAGAAAAAAAAGAAAAAAGAAAAAAAGGAAATTTGTATAAATTTTAACGAAAATAACTATTCCACTAGCCTTTGGGTTATGAATAAAGCTAGCAGCTAGTTGAGAATGTGATGTAACTGAGTAATCGAATCGACACGCATCACAAATGTGTGCTTTCACGTAAAAAGGCTATAATGAAATTCTAACCAAGCAGCTTAATAACAACATGACTTAGTTGAGTAATCGGATCGATATTTATCACAAATGTTTGCCTCGTTGTAAAAAGAATAGGTTTATGTCCTTAAAGAAAAATCACCGAAAAGAATGTTTTCAAAGAAAAACTACCAAACTTGTTAGTAGCTTGATTTTTCATGAAAAACTACTGAGGAATAGCTACACTTTTATTTTGATTGAATGATTATCAATGTGTATGTGCAAGTGATAGAAGTAAATAGACTCAACATTAAAATTTTGATTAGTTTGTATATTTTGTCCAAGGTGCTTACACGTGGATTTTGCTTGTTAACAAGTTAGAATGACTTGAAGGATGGTGTTTATAGTTAAATTTATTTTGGTAAGTTAAAGCCATTGTTTCATTATTGTATGTTTTGTGATTTTGTGTGTTTGTTGTTTTGTTTGCTTGAGGACAAGCAAACGTTTAAATGTGAGGGTGGTTATAAATGTAAATTACATCGTGTTTTAGGGCATAGTTTGATATTTGTTTAGTTGTTAGTTCAATCATTTAGTATGTGTTTAGGTTAGAATTGTGTTAGTTTGTTAATTATTTATGTTTTATGGGTTAGTAAAAGTGTTTGAGCTTAAATATTATATTTTTGAGGTACCTTAATATGTTTCCTAGTGTTTCAGGGTCAAAGACAGTCGGGTTAAAACAACGGCCTAAGATCGTGGCATGTCCGGCGATGATCGTGACAGAAGCATCAGTCTTGGCCTATGATCATGACAGATGCCTAGTAAATGGCCCATGATCGTGGCCTACGGGATCATATTGTGGCCTGCATCGGGTAAATGCGTAGACACTTAAGAATGTCAAGTTTTGAGGGATTTTTTAGGCCTTTCGGAACATAGAAAAATCCTTAGACTGCTCAGAACACAAGAGGATATTTAAAGAACAAGAAAAGAGCAAAAGCTACCTTAAGAAACCCTAGAGAGAAATCATCAAGAGATAGAGGAAGAGAAAAAGGACGAGAGAAGAGGAGAAGAAGTTAACTTGACGTACTTCTAGGATCAGGAGGTTTCCCAACGTTGATACCTCCCATCATCCATTTAGATTGCATTTCCTATTTAATTTTAGTTTTATTATTGTATCGAATTGGATTGAATAGTTGATGATAAATCTAGAATGATGAGGATGTTCTAAACTCACCTTCAAAATTTTACTAAGGAATTAATGAAATATGATCGTTTACGTGTTTATTGGATTTTTTATGGTTTAATTCTACGATTGCGTAATTCGGTAATAAACTGAGATGGTGAATTGAATGAAAAATGATTAAATTGGACTAATGAGAGATAGGTGATTTAATTGAGTAAGAATTTAATGAAATCAAGAAATTGTGTGAAGAGAGATCTTGCATAGGTTTTCGATAGTTTATTAGAGAATCTTAGAATTAATTAGGATTTTGGATAGGTTGTAAATTGAGAGATTTCAACCCCCATAATCTGATTAGGGTTTATAATTTAAGGTTAATAGTTATAACTCGAGAGAGAGTAATCAACCTAGGATAGTCTAGAACCAAAAATTTGATAATTCTTTTAGTTAATTCTTATGTGTGCTGTAATTGCTTAATAATTAGTATATTCATATTTGATTCTTAAATTGATTGATTGAATTAAGTTCTCATTTTTAGTTTCGCTATATTTTGGATTTCTGTTATTGTTTCTGACCTTAGATTTTAGGATTAGATTAACTCCTTACTCGTGGGATCGACACCTTTGGTACTACGCTAATGAACTGTGCGCTTGCGAATTATCGAAGGTTAATATTAAAACTTACACATAACAGACACCTGATCCCACAATAAAGTTAGTAAGAGTCATTTCATTTCTTTTGCTTATATTGCCCGCGGCCACTCCCCTAACCCCCCCCCCCCCTTGGCATCAATCACATCTAATGCAAAAATTATGAGCATATCTATAAAGGGAAGACCAATACAAACCACTTTGAAGAACTTTCTTAATAGTTTTCTTGCCTCCAAAATGTCCTCCATAATACATGTTGTGGCAAAATGGCAGCACGTGCAATTACTCCTCCTCTGGGACACATCTATGAGTGATTTTGATCTTTGCAAATGTTGAACAAATAAGGCTCGTCCCAAAAATAGTACTCGCGAGAATGTAGAAAGATTTCTATTTCTTTTCCTAAAATTTAATGTCAGTTCTCAAAATGCCATAAGCAAGATGGTTAGCAATATCGACAGACCATAGGACTTATGAAACCACAAATAAATCTTTGTCAAGTAATCATTCAAAAGCATTCTCAAGTGTAGTATATGCATTATCATCATTAGGCTGTAACCTAGAAAGGTGATCAACTGCTAAATTCTCACTACCTTTCCCGTCCCAAATTTCCACATTAAACTCTTGCAACGTTAAGCCCCACCTAATGATTCTAGGTTTAGCTTCTGGTTTATTCACCAGATATTTTAAAGAAGTATGATCTAAAACATAATGACCTTAGAACCTGTCAAATATGATTTGAATTTATCAAATGTAAAAACCACAACCAAAATTTCTTTCTCAGCGGTTTGTAATTCATTTGTGCATCATTCAAAGATAGAATAGTAAACCAATGCAAGAGTTTGTTGATTCTCTGGCCAAGAATGACTCCAATGGCATAGTTCAAAGCATTACATATAATCTCAAAAGGCAAAGTCCAATCAGGTGTAACAATTATAGGGGAAAAAGTTAACTTTTCTTTAAAAAAATTGAATGATTTAAGGCACTCATCATCAATCACGAATGGGACATCTTTACCAAGCAAATTACACAAAGGATGAGATATTTTGGAAACATCTTTTACGAACCTCCTCTAGAATCTAGCATGCCTAAAAAACTTCTAATACCCTTAACTAATGTTGAAGGTGGCAAACTAGCAATTAAATGAATTTTGGCTTTATCCACCTCTATGCCTTTATGTGATACTACAGGTCCCAAATAATGCTATAATCTATCATAAAATGACTCTTTTTCCAACTTAATATTAAGTTACATTCAATACATTGCTTAAGCATAAGAGTCAATTTATGCAAACAGCCATCAAAAGAATTACCAAAAATAGAGAAATCGTCCATAAAAACCTTAACGAATTTTTCAACCATATCTTAAAAACTGGACAACATACATCTCTAAAACGCACCAGGTGCATTGCAAAGCCCAAATGGCATCCTCCTGAAAGCAAATGTCCCAAATGGACCTGTAAAGGTCATCTTGGGTTGAACCTCTGATGCTAAAGAAACTTGATAATAACTTAAAAGACCATCAAGAAAAAAATAGAAAGGATGGCCAGATAATCTATCTAGCATTTGGTCAACAAATGATAAAGGAAAGTTGTAACATCCCATTACCCATGTTAAGGCTAGAATAAATAATTATGAGAAATTTCTATGAAATTAGGAAAATATACCTTATGCATAAGTTATTTGTGACATGCACATTTTTTCACATTCATTTGATTGTACATGCACTCATTGACATTTTTCGGGTACAATTAAGTTGTTAAATGTGATTAAATTGTGTTTTGTTCATTTTGGTGTATTTTAGATATTTTAGAATTTTTGGATAATTTTGAAAAAAATAAAAATATTGACATTTGGACCAATCCTTGAATGACATGTGGCAGCATAGTTATGTGACAAGTGGTACATGGGAATAGTGACAAGTTTCACACATGCAATGTCACAAAAAAAAACAGGTGGTAAGATTCAAAGGAAGTCTCTGCATTTTCTCCACCGAAGCCACCATCTGCATGTTTTTGTGTATTGTCCTTCCACCATCGAAATCCCTCATTGCTCTCCCCATTTCTGGAAATTTTTCTGAAGAAATAAGTAAGTTATGCATCGTTGTTGTTTGTAGATGCTTCGCTTTAATCTTGAGTTATGAGCTGGTTTAGAGTAAGTTGTGCTTTAGTTTTCTGGATATTATGTGGATGATTTTGATGATGTTTTAGTGTTGGAAGTGAATGCATGCATGAAGAGTAGTTTCGGTGATGAGAAAAATGAATTATATGAAAATGATGTGAAATGGACATTGTGCAAAAATTGTTTCTAAGATTGTAAGAATTGAAGCTTAATGAGATTTAGACAAGAGTAGAACACTGAATGAGGTTCTGCTTATTTTGGAGTGTATAAAGAAAAACTAAACAAGTGCAGTAAGAATGGAAACACAGTAGAGAGAGGAAGTGTATATGTAGTTTTGGATTTTTGATGTTTGAAGTTTAGGGTTGTTTCTGAATTGTTTGGAAGTTATAGTGAGTTTAGACAAGCATAATAGACGATTTAGAAGTGATTAAGTTGGAAAAGGAAGGAGAAGAAAACACTGGGTTTGGTGAAGAAGATGAAGATTTGCGTGTTAGAGACAGAAAAGGTGATGTGTGTGGGTTAAAAAAACTAGAGTATTTCATTGAACAACCTAATTCTTTCGCCATAACTTTTTCATCTGAACTCCAAATAACTTGAAACTTAGACCAATGGATTCCTAAGACATTTTTCTTTCTTTCCATAAAAATTTAGAGTTATCTGAATTGATTTGAAAGTGATTGATATGATGAAAGTGTGGAAGTCTGCTGGAATGTTATGAATTGAAAATTTTTCATAATCATGCTTCAGTTTTCTAATTATAATTTGAGATGTAGTTATCTGAATGAGTTTATTTTTAATTCATATTAAACTAGAGACATATTTCTACAACTCTTGTGAAGAATTCGAATTTTAATTCTGTCTCTATGATTTTCAAAATTGGCATGAAATTGAGTCTCATCTTAGGCTGTAGCACTACCAGGGACAAAAATCTTATCCTGTGGTTATTGAATAAACTGTAGTTATTTGGGCCGAATTATGCTGATTTGTCTCATTAAAGTTGTAGCTTATTCTCTTAGCTTTAAATTGGTATAAAGTTTGTAATTTTTGGATATCTGAGCTGAAAGATATGAGTTGTACAATTAGAGGGTATGATCATGTACTAGCCAAAAGTTCAAATGTGCACAGTCTGTGGTATTTTGTGCATAACTTATTGAATACTGAATCTAATTGAATGACCTTGGAGTCATTAGAAACTTAAGACACTGTAGAACAACTTTTCAGAAGGAAGTTTTACCTAATTTTGTCATTTACCCTATCATATTAATTATGCAAAGTTGACCCAAAATCATATGGGTAAAAAAATCTGAAGTGGTTAATTAGGTTATGATATTGATTTCACATTGTTTTATTTTGGTCCAAACTATAAGTACCAAATGATATTAATGAGGGCTTTGATATCTGATCAATTTGATGATGCTAATTACAATAAGATACCCGGATTTGTCATTAAACATGCATTGTGCATACTTTCTATACATTGATGTGCATAAAAGAATACTTGTAAATTTGTGCAAAAATGTGATATTTGTGAATGTGTTGTGTATGTTTTAGAGGAGCACATCAGACGTCAGTCGAACATTGTCGAACCATCTAGGCAATAGCTTCTTGGAGCTTATAGTGAGTCAACCTAGATGATTTCCTATGATTGATTTGATTTGAATTTAATTTGATTTGTTAAACTTCCAATATTATTGAACTGTTTGTGAGTTGTTTCTGGATTCCGGACTTGAGGTTCGAAGAGTTTAATAGTTGGGCATGTATTGTAAGTGTTCTAATTTGATATGAATTGCTGAATGACATTTGATTCTCAACAAAAGTTGAATGCCGAACTTAGGTCTGATGACTGTGAAAAAACTTTGTCCGAGCATTTGTATAAGATTGTGATATATGACATATTCAATATTTGATGCATTTTATAAAATACATGCTCAGATAAAGACGTTGTGACTTGAGTAGTCAGTTTGAAGTGCTTCCACGTAAAGCTTTGCTCCGTGATATATGTTCTGCACGTAGAGCTATGCTCCGTGATTCTGTTTTGACTGAGCCCTATGGGACAATATTTGTATAAGTATGTGATAGGCACTCAGTCATAACAATAAGAACGAATGTGAGTCTCATGCATATAACATTATAAGATTGAAATTTATTGAATGATTTGCAAAGTTGAATGAGTGATAAATTGATGTGATTTATTTTGCTATGCTTAACAATGTGAATTGTGTGATCTTATAATATCCCATGTTGTGTGAACATCTGGATTGTGTTTATGATCTGAATGAGTGTTTATAAAATATGTATTATGTGTATGTGATTCGGTAAAATCATTAATGATGGTTTACTCATTGAGTTCGCAAAACTCATAAAAATTGCAATGTGATTTTTCAGGTATGAGACAGAAGACCTAGTTCTTTAGACATGACTAAAGGACCCTTTGGTTTTTGTTATGGCTCAGAGGTTTGTCAATTGGCTTCAGGAGTGTTGTGTCTTGAATTTTTTTGTTTTTGTTAGAACCTGTATGAGGTTATGTAACTATTTGTCTAAAGGTAATAGTGTAAATTTTGTGGATTAATGCAATGAACGATTTTAAAATTTGCTGACTTTTAAATGATGTTAGTTGATGCCATGTGTAAGTTGGAATTATTTTGCTCTAACATACCATTATCATAGGATATGTTCCTGAAAGTTTGGGTATGTACCCTATGATAGTGGGATGTTGTAGATGCGCTTCATCCCTACTATAGATTCATCTATACAGATTGGCTTACCAGTAAAACTTGGCAGATAAGATCAATATTCGAGAGGAATGTTATAGATATTGGTCCATAATAAAATATGATTTTTGCTTCAAGCTTTCCAATTGGATGCTCAGATTCCAACTTTGAATAAAAGAGGAATGTTATTAAAGTTCCAAGGAACAACTTTAAACACGTTATGAGCACAGATAGTTGATTCAAACTTGAAAAGGAATAAATCTTCTTCATTAATTAAAACCTCCTTTAACCCTATCTTGCTCCAATTTTGGAACGTCCAAGCCTGCATCCTTAGAAAGACAAGTCTCTTAAGCCAACTAGTTTCGAAGACGACTTAAAGGCTTCTTTTAGAATCTCCAAAGGAGATGCAATAATAAAGTATCTTGCATAAGAGGAATGAGGGTAATATTGAAGGTTGATATGTGAAATTGAGTCACCTAAAACTTGGCACCAAATGCTTAAGGACTAAGGGGTTGGTGGCCAAAAAGTGGGGGACATGGTTGAGGGAAGAGGGAGCTGAAGGAGAACTTAGAGAAATAGGAGTTGGAGAAGAACAATTGGAAACAAACAAAGGACTTAGAGGGAGATCTAGTTTGTTAGAGTTATCTAGGATTTGGTTAGAGGAGAGAAGTAGAGGAAAGTCTTGAGTAACCAACTTTGGAAAAGAGCTAGATGGAGACAAAAGATTCTATATATTACCACAAAAGGAAAAAAAGAAAGAAAGGGAGAAACGTAAATTTTTAAAGAGTTATTACTAAAACAAAAAAGGAGAGTTAATCGAGAAACTCACTAAAAAGGAAGTAATGGAAAGAGCAAGAAGAAAAAAACATTATAGGGAAAAGATTACAAGGAAGGATAAAGAAAGGATGAAGAAGAAGACAAGCTAAAAAGGTTAGTAGAGGAAAAAGAAGCAATGCCAAAACCGACTATAGAAAGAAACATAAATAAAGAGGAGACAACTAAAAGAAAGGACAGCTAGAAAAGAGAAGCAAACAATAATATTAAGAATCAAAAGGAACATAGTAATAAAAAGATACTCATTAAAACTTCTGGTAAATCTTGTTGCGATCGAATCACAGAAACAGTCTCTTTGTAAAAATACAATGGTAAGGTTGCTTATATTAATGACCCTCCTCAGATCCTGCAAAACAGAGAACCTTATGGTGGCGTGTCAAACCAGCAAAAATAAATTTCTACTCTAGAACACTTAAATGAGTAAAGTGGTGAATAGGGTCAAACCATAGAGACCAATGTAGTAATTATTTATTTTTGTGAAATCAAAAATAAAAATAAAACTAAAAATAAAAATAAAAAATAAATAAAATTGTAAAAAGAATTGATTTGGAGATGATTAATTTTAAAACACGAAAT